>JAPZAG010002761.1:0-14427 GCA_027475135.1 Bactrocera correcta | reverse complement strand
GGTGATATAAAGCCATGGCGGCATAACGGCAGTGCATGTAGAAGAATTCCGTAATCTTATATGTATGTACACAGTCGATTTTTTTGTATATACACATTTAGCAATCGATATCAAAATGCTTCAAATCATTAGTTTACTATATTTAAGTTAATTAAACATCTTTATTTTACTGAAGTCTACAAAAGCCTTAACGGCATAACGGAAGTGCCTTTAGAAGAATTACGTAATCTTATACTTAGGTATAAAGTCGATTTTCGTGTATATACTCATTTAGCAATCGATATCGAAGTGCTTCAAATCATTAGTTTAATATATTAAAGTAACGGCAGTGCATGTAGAAGAATTCCGTAATCTTATATTTAGGTATAAAGTCGATTTTCTTGTATATACACATTTAGCAATCGATATCGAAATGCTCAAATCATTAGTTTAACATATTTGAGTAAACTAACCTTCTTTAACGTACTGAAATTTATATAAAGCCATAACAGCATAGCGGCAGTGCATTTAGAAGAATTACGTTATCTTATATTTAGGTAAAAAGTCGATTTTCTTGTACATATATGCGCATATAGCAATCGATATCGACATGCTTCAAATCATTAGTTTAACATATTTAAGTTAATAAACCTTCTTTAACGCACTGAAGTCTTCATAAAGCCTTAACGAAATAACTGCAGTGCATTTAGAAGAATTCCGTAATCCTATATTTAGGTATAAAGTCGATTTTGTTGTATATACTCATTTAGCAATCGATATCGAAATGCTTCAAATCATTAGTTTAACATATTTAAGTTAATAAAGCTTCTTTAACGCACTGAAGTCTTCATAAAGCCTTAACGAAATAACGGCAGTGCATTTAGAAGAATTCCGTAATCTCATATTTAGGTATAAAGTCGATTTTGTTTTATATACTCATTAAGCAATCGATATCGAAATGCTGGAAATCATTAGTTTACTATATTTAAGTTAATTAAACATCTTTATTTTACTGAAGTCTACAAAAGCCTTAACGGCATAACGGCAGTGCCTTTAGAAGAATTACGTAATCTTATATTTAGGTATAAAGTCGATTTTCGTGTATATACTCATTTAGCAATCGATATCGAAATGCTTCAAATCATTAGTTTAATATATTAAAGTTAATAAAGCTTCTTTAACGCACTGAACTTAACATAAAGCCATGGCGGCATAACGGCAGTGCATGTAGAAGAATTCCGTAATCTTTTATTTAGGTATAAAGTCGATTTTCTTGTATACATACATTTAGCAATCTATATCGAAATGCTTCAAATCATTAGTTTAAGTTAATAAACCTTCTTTAACGCACTGACGTCTTCATAAAGCCTTAACGGTATAACTGCAGTGCATTTAGAAGAATTCCGTATTCTTATATTTAGGTATAAAGTCGGTTTTCTTGTATTTACATATTTAGCAATCGACGGCAGTGCATTTAGAAGAAGTCGTAGTCTTATATTTAAGTATAAGGTCGGTTTTCTTGTATATACACATTTAGCAATCGATAACGAAATGCTTCAAATCATTAGTTTAGCATATTTAAGTTAATTAACCTTCTTTATCTTACTGAAGTTAACATCAAGCCATAACGGTATAACGGCAGTGCATTTGGATGAATTCCGTAATCTTATATTAAAGTAAAAAGTCGATTTTAGCAATCTCATTAGTTTAACATATTTAAGTTAATAACCCTTCTTTAACGATCTGAAGTTGGCATATAGCCATGGCGGCATAACGGCAGTGCATGTAGAAGAATTCCGTAATCTCATATTTAGGTATAAAGTCGATTTTCTTGTATATACACATTTAGCTATCGATATCGAAATGCTTCAAATCATTAGTTTAACATATTAAGATAATAAACGCTTTTTAGCTTACTGAAGTCTACATAAAGCCTTAACGGTATAACGCCAGTGCATTTAGAAGAATTCCGTAAAGTTATAATTTTATTTTTAGGTATAAAGTCGGTTTTCTTTTATTTACACATTTAGCAATCGATATCGAAATGCTTCAAACCATTAAATTAACATATTTAAAATAATTTACCTTCTTTAACGTATTGAAGGCGATATGAAGCCATGGCGGCATAACGGCAGTACATGTGGAAGAATTCCGTAATCTTATATTGAGGTATAAAGTCGATTTTGTTGTATATACGCATTTAGCAATCGATATCGAAATGCTTAAAATCATTAGTTTAACATATTTAGGTTAATTAACCTTCTTTAACGTATTGAAGTTGATATACAGCCATGGCGGCATAACGACAGTACATTTGGAAGAATTCCGTAATCTTATGTTTAGGTATAAATTCCATTTTCTTTTATATAAACATTTAGCAAGCGATATCGAAATGCTTCATAACATTTGTTTAACATATTTAAAATAATAAACCTTTTTTAACGAACTGAAGTTAACATAAAGCCTTAACGGCATAACGGCAGTGCATTTAGAAGAATTCCGTTATCTTATATTTAGGTATAAATTTGATTTTCTTGTATGTACACATTTAGCAAGCGATATCGAAATGCGTCATATCGTTAGTTTAACATATTTAAATTAATTAACCTTCTTTAACGTATTGAAGTTGATATAAAGCCATGGCGGCATAACGACAGTACATTTGGAAGAATTCCGTAATCTTATGTTTAGGTATAAATTCGATTTTCTTGTATATACGCATTTAGCAATCGATATCGAAATGCTTCAAATCATTAGTTTAACATACTAAGTAAATAAACATTTTTTAGATTACTGAAGTCTACATAAAGCCTTAACGGTATAACGGCAGTGCATTTAGAAGAATTCCGTGATGTTATAATTTTATATTTAGGTATAAAGTCGATTTTCTTATATTTACACATTTAGCAGTCGATATCGAAATGCTTCAAACCATAAGTTTAACATATTTAAAATAACTAACCTTCTTTAACGTATTGAAGTTGATACCAAGCCATGGCGGCTTAACGACAGTACATTTGGAAGAATTCCCTAATCTTATATTTACGTATAAATTCGATTTTGTTGTATATACGCATTTAGCAATCGATATCGAAATGCTTCAAATAATTGGTTTAGCATATTTAGGTTAATTAACCTTCTTTATCTTACTGAAGTTTACATAAAGCCATAACGGCATAACGGCATTATATTTGGGTGAATTCCGTAAGCTTTTATTTAGGTATAAAATCGATTTTCTTGTACATACACATTTAGCAATCGATATCGAAATGCTTCAAATCATTAGTTTAACATATTTAAGTTAATTAACCTTCTTTACCGTAATGAATGTTATTTAAAGCCATGGCGGCATAACGACAGTGCATGTAGAAGAATTCCGTAATCTTATATTTAGGTATATAGTCGATTTTCTTGTATTTACACATTTAGCAATCGATATCGAAAATCTTCAAATCATTAATTTAACATATTTAAGTTAATTAACCTTTTTTAACCTAATGAAGGTGATATAAAGCCATGGCGGCATAACGACAGTGCATTTAGAAAAATGCCGTAATCTTATATTTAGGTATAAGTTCGATTTTGTTGTATATAGGCATTTAGCAATATCGAAATGCTTCATATAACTGGTTTAGCATATTTAGGTTAATTAACCTTCTTTATTTTACTGAAGTGTACATAAAGCCATAACGGCATGTCGGCAGTATATTTGGGAGAATTCCGTAATCTTTTATTTAGGTATAAAATCGATTTTCTTGTACATACACATTTAGCAATCAATATCGAAATGCTTCAAATCATGAGTTTAGCATATTTAAGTAAATTAACCTTCTTTAACGTACTGAAATTTATATAAAGCCAAATCGGCATAACGGCAGTGTATTTCGAAGAATTACGTAATCTTATATTTAGGTATAAAATCGATTTTCTGTATATACGCATACAGCAATCGATATCGAAATTCTTCAAATCATTAGTTTAACATATTTAAAATAATTAACCTTATTTAACGTAATGAAGGTGATATAAAGCCATGGCGGCCTAACGACAGTGCATTTAGAAGAATTCCGTAATCTTATATTTAGGTATAAATTCGATTTTGTTGTATATACGCATTTAGCAGTCGAAATCGAAATGCTTCAAATAACTGGTTTAGCATATTTAGGTTAATTAACCTTCTTTATCTTACTGAAGTTTACATAAAGCCATAACGGCATAACGGCAAAATATTTGGGTGAATTCCGTAAGCTTTTATTTAGGTATAAAATCGATTTTCTTGTACATACACATTTAGCAATCGATATCGAAATGCTCAAATCATTAGTTTAACATATTTGAGTAAACTAACCTTCTTTAACGTACTGAAATTTATATAAAGCCATAACAGCATAGCGGCAGTGCATTTAGAAGAATTACGTTATCTTATATTTAGGTATAAAGTCGATTTTCTTGTATATACGCATACAGCAATCAATAACGACATGCTTCAAATCATTAGTGTAACATATTTAAGTTAATAAACCTTCTTTAACGCACTGAAGTCTTCATAAAGCCTTAACGGTACAACTGCAGTGCATTTAGAAGAATTCCGTAACGTTATAATTTTATATTTAGGTATAAATTCGATTTTGTTGTATATACGCATTTAGCAGTCGATATCGAATGCTCCAAACCATAAGTTTAACATATTTAAAATAACTAACCTTCTTTAACGTATTGATGTTGATACAAAGCCATGGCGGCTTAACGACAGTACATTTGGAAGAAATCCCTAATCTTATATTTAAAAGAATTACGTAATCATATATTTAGGTATCAAGTCGATTTTCGTGCATATACTCATTTAGCAATCGATATCGAAATGCTTCAAATCATTAGTGTAATATATTAAAGTTAATAAAGCTTCTTTAACGCACTGAAGTTAACATAAAGCCATGGCGGCATAACGGCAGTGCATGTAGAAGAATTCCGTAATCTTATATTTAGGTATAAAGTCGATTTTCTTGTATATACACATTTAGCAATCGATATCGAAATGCTTCAAATCATTAGTTTAATATATTTAAGTTAATAAACCTTCTTTAACGCACTGACGTCTTCATAAAGCCTTAACGGTATAACTGCAGTGCATTTAGAAGAATTCCGTATTATTATATTTAGGTATAAAGTCGATTTTCTTGTATTTACATATTTAGCAATCGATATCGAAATGCTTCAAATCATTAGTTTAACATATTCAAGTTAATTAACCCTCTCTGTCTTAATGAAGTCTACATAAAGCCTTAACGGCATAACGGCGGTGCATTTAGGAGAATTCCGTTATCTTATATTTAGGTATAAATTTGATTTTCTGGTGTGTACACATTTAGCAAGCGATATCGAAATGCTTCAACTCATTAGTTTAACATATTTAAGTTAATTAACCTTCTTTAACGTATTGAAGTTGATATAAAGCCATGGCGGCATAATGGCAGTGCATTTAGAAGAAGTCCGTAGTCTTATATTTAGGTATAAAGTCGGTTTTCTTGTATATACACATTTAGCCAGGGCGGCATAACGACAGTGCATTTAGAAGAATTCCCTAATCTTATATTTAGGCATAAAGTCGATTTTGTTGTATATACGCATTTAGCAATCGATGTCGAAATGCTTAAAATCATTAGTTTAACATATTTAGGTTAATTAACCTTCTTTAACGTATTGAAGTTGATATAAAGCCATGGAGGCATAACGACTGTACATTTGGAAGAATTCCGTAATCTTATGTTTAGGTATAAATTCCATTTTCTTTTATATACACATTTAGCAAGCGATATCGAAATGCTTTAAATCATTAGTTTAACATTTTTTAGTTAATAAACCGTTTTTAACGAACTGAAGTTAACATAAAGCCTTAACGGCATAACGGCAGTGCATTTAGAAGAATTCCGTTATCTTATATTTAGGTATATATTTGATTTTCTTGTATGTACACATTTAGCAAGCGATATCGAAATGCTTCAAATCATTAGTTTAACATATTTAAGTTAATTAACCTTCTTTAACATATTGAAGTTGATATAAAGCCATGGCGGCATAACGACAGTACATTTGGAAGAATTCCGTAATCTTATATTTATGTAGAAAGTAAATATATACACATTTAGCAATCGATATCGATATGCTTCAAATCATTAGTTTAACATATTTAAGTTAACTATCCTTCTTTTTCTTACTGAAGTTTACATAAAGCCATAACGGTATAACGGCAGTGCATTTGGAAGAATTCCGTAATCTTATATCTAGGAATAAAGTCGATTTTGTTGTATATACACATTTAGCAATAGATATCGAGATGGTTCAACTCATTAGTTAAACATATTTAAGTTAATAAACCTTCTTTAACGATCTGAAGTTTGCATATAGCCATGACGGCATAACGGCAGTGCATCTAGAAGAATTCCGTAATCTTATATTTAGGTATAAAGCCGAATTTGTTGTATATACACATTTAGCAATCGATAACGAAATGCTTCAAATCATTAGTTTATAATATTTAAGTTAATTAACCTTATTTATCTTACTGAAGTTTACATAAAGCCATAACGGTATAACGGCAGTGCATTTGGAAGAATTCCGTAATCTTATATTTAGGTATAAAGTCGATTTTATTGTAAATATATATTTCGCAATCGATATCCAGATGCTTCAACTCATTAGTTTAACATATTTAAGTTATTAAACCTTCTTTAACGAACTGAAGTGTGCATAAAGCCATGGCGGCATAACGGCAGTGCATGTAGAAGAATTCCGTTAGCTTATATTTAGGTATAAAGTCGATTTTCTTGTATATATGCATTAAGCAATCGATATCGAAGTGCTTCAAATCATTAGTTTTACTTATTAAGTTAATAAATATTTTTTTAGCTTACTGAAGTCTACATAAAGCCTTAACGGTATAACGGCAGTGCATTTAGAAGAATTCCGTAATGTTATAATTTTATATTTAGGTATATAGTCGATTTTCTTGTATTTACACATTTAGCAATCGATATCGAAAATCTTCAAATCATTAGTTTAACATATTTAAGTTAATTAACCTTTTTTAACCTACTGAAATTTATATAAAGCCATAACGGCATACCGGCAGTATATTTCGAAGAATTCCGTAATCTTATATTTAGATATAAAGCCGAATTTGTTGTATATACGCATTTAGCAATCGATATCGAAATGCTTCAAACCATTAGTTTAACATATTTAAAATAATGAACCTTCTTTAACGTAATGAAGGTGACATAAAGCCATGACGGCCTAACGACAGTGCATTTAGAAGAATTCCGTAATCTTATATTTAGGTATAAATTCGATTTTGTTGTATATACGCATTTAGCAATCGAAATCGAAATGCTTCAAATAACTGGTTTAGCATATTTAGGTTAATTAACCTTCTTTATCTTACTGAAGTTTACATAAAGCCATAACGGTATAACGGCAGTGCATTTGGATGAATTCCGTAATCTTGTATATAGGTATAAATTTGATTTTCTTGTATGTACACATTTAGCAAGCGATATCGAAATGCTTCAAATCATTAGTTTAACATATTTAAGTTAATTAACCTTCTTTAACGTATTGAAGTTGATATAAAGCCATGGCTACATAACGGCAGGGCATATAGAAGAAGTCCGTAGTCTCATATTTAGGTATAAAGTCGGTTTTCTTGTATATACTTCAAATCATTAGTTTTACATATTTAAGTTAATTAACCTTCTTTATATTACTGAAGTTTACATAAAGCCATAACGGTATAACGGCAGTGTATTTGGATGAATTCCGTAGTATTATATTAAGGTAAAAAGCCGTTTTTGTTGTATATACGCATTATGCAATCGATATCGAAATGCTTCATCTCATAAGTTTAACATATTTAAGTTAATAAACCGTCTTTAACGATCTGAAGTTGGCATATAGCCATGGCGGCATAACGGCAGTGCATGTAGAAGAATTCCGTAATCTCATACTTAGGTATAAAGACGATTTTCTTGTATATACGCATTTAGCTATCGATATCGAAATGCTTTAAATCATTAGTTTAACATATTAAGATAATAAACGCTTTTTAGCTTACTGCAGTCTACATAAAGCCTTAACGGTATAACGCCAGTGCATTTAGAATAATTCCGTAAAGTTATAATTTTATTTTTAGGTATAAAGTCGATTTTCTTTTATTTACACATTAAGCAATCGATATCGAAATGCTTCAAACCATTAGTTTAACATATTTAAAGTAATTAACCTTCTTTAACGTATTGAATGTGATATAAAGCCATGGCGGCATAACGTTAGTACATTTGGAAGAATTCCGTAGTCTTATATTTGGGTATAAAATCGATTTTCTTGTACATACACCTTAAGCAATCGATATAGAAATGCTTCAAATCATTAGTTTAGCATATTTAAGTAAATTAAACTTCTTTAACGTACCGAAATTTATATTTATTTAGCAATCGATTTTGAAATGCTTCCAATTTTTAAATTTTAAAACATATTTAAGTTAATTAACCCTCTCTATCTTACTGAAGTCTACATAAAGCCTTAATGGCATAACGACAGTGCATTCAGAAGAATTCCGTTATCTTATATTTAGGTATAAAGTCGATTTTCTTGTATATATACATATAGCAATCGATATCGAAATGCTTCAAATCATTAGTTTAACATATTTAATTTAAATTTAAACCTTTTTTAAACGTATTGAAGTTAATATAAAACCATGGCGGCATAACGGCAGTGCATTTAGAAGAATTCCGTAATTTTATATTTAGGTATAAAGTCGATTTTCTTGTATTTACATATTTAGCAATCGATAACGAAATGCTTCAAGTCATTAGTTTAACATATTTAAGTTAATAAACCTTTTTTAAACGCACTGACGTGTTCATAAAGCCTTAACGGTATAACTGCAGTGCATTTAGAAGAATTCCGTATTCTTATATTTAGGTATAAAGTCGATTTTCTTGTATTTACATATTTAGCAATCGATATCGAAATGCTTCAAATAACTGGTTTAACATATTCAAGTTAATTAACCCTCTCTGTCTTACTGAAGTCTACATAAAGCCTTAACGGCATAACGGCAGTGCATTTAGAAGAACTCCGTTATCTTATATTTAGGTATAAATTTGATTTTTTGTATGTACACATTTAGCAAGCGATATCGAAATGCTTCAAATCATTAGTTTAACATATTTAAGTTAATTAACCCTCTTTATCTTACTGAAGTCCACAAACGCCTTAACGGCATAACGGCAAAGCATTTAGAAGATTTACGTAATCTTATATTTAGGTATAAAGTCGATTTTCTTGTATATATATATTTCGCAATCGATATCGAAATGCTTCAGATAACTGGTTTAACATATTTAAGTTAATAAACCTCCTTTAGCGAACTGAAGTTGACATATTTAGGTATAAAGACGATTTTGTTGTAGATACACATTTAGCAATCGATATCGAAATGCTTCAAATCATTAGTTTAACATATTTAAGTTAATTAACCTTCTTTAACGTAATGAAGGTGATATAAAGCCATGGCTGCATAACGACAGTGCATGTAGAAGAATTTCGTAATCTTATATTTAGGTATATAGTCGATTTTCTTATATTTACACATTTAGCAATCGATATCGAAAATCTTCAAATCATTAGTTTAACATATTTAAGTTAATTAACCTTCTTTAACGTATTGAAGTTGATATAAAGCCATGGCGGCATAACGACAGCACATTTGGAAGAATTCCGTAATCTTGTATGGGTATAAATTCGATTTTCTTTTATATACACATTTAGCAAGCGATATCGAAATGCTTCAAATCATTAGTTTAACATATTTAAGTTAATTAAGCTTCTTTAACGTATTGAAGTTGATATAAAGCCATGGCGGCATAACGTTAGTACATTTGGAAGAATTCCGTAGTCTTATATTTAGGTGTAAAGTCGATTTTCTTGTATATACAAATTCAGCAATCGATATCGAAATGCTTCAAATCATTAGTTTAACATATTAAGATAATAAACGCTTTTTAGCTTACTGAAGTCTACATAAAGCCTTAACGGTATAACGCCAGTGCATTAAGAATAATTCCGTAAAGTTATAATTTTATTTTTAGATATAAAGTCGATTTTCTTTTATTTACACATTAATCAATCGATATCGAAATGATTCAAACCATTAGTTTAACATATTTAAAGTAATTAACCTTCTTTAACGTATTGAAGGTGATATAAAGCCATGGCGGCGTAACGTTAGTACATTTGGAAGAATTCCGTAGTCTTATATTTGGGTATAAAATCGATTTTCTTGTACATACAACTTAAGCAATCGATATCGAAATGCTTCAAATCATTAGCTTAGCATATTTAAGTAAATTAAATTTCTTTAACGTACCGAAATTTATATTTATTTAGCAATCGATTTTGAAATGCTTCCAATTATTAGTTTAACATATTTAAGTTAATTAACCCTCTCTATCTTACTGAAGTCTACATAAAGCCTTAACGGCATAACGACAGTACATTTAGAAGAATTCCGTTATCTTATATTTAGGTATAAAAACGATTTTCTTGTGTATATACATATAGCAATCGATAGCGAAATGCTTCAAATCATTAGTTTAACATATTTAAGTTAATTAACCTTCTTTAACGTATTGAAGTTAATATAAAGCCATGGCGGCATAACGGCAGTGCATTTAGAAGAATTCCGTAATTTTATATTTAGGTATAAAGCCGATTTTCTTGTATTTACATATTAAGCAATCGATAACGAAATGCTTCAAGTCATTAGTTTAACATATTTAAGTTAATAAACCTTCTTTAACGCACTGACGTCTTCATAAAGCCTTAACGGTATAACTGCAGTGCATTTAGAAGAATTCCGTATTCTTATATTTCGGTATAAAGTCGATTTTCTTGTTTTTACTTATTTAGCAATCGATATCAAAATGCTTCAAATAACTGGTTTAACATATTCAAGTTAATTAACCCTCTCTGTCTTACTGAAGTCTACAAAAAGCCTTAACGGCATAACGGCAGTGCATTTAGAAGAATTCCGTTATCTTATATTTAGGTATAAATTTGATTTTCTTGTATGTACACATTTAGCAAGCGATATCGAAATGCTTCAAATCATTAGTTTAACATATTTAAGTTAATTAACCCTCTTTATCTTACTGAAGTCCACAAACGCCTTAACGGCATAACGGCAAAGCATTTAGAAGAATTACGTAATCTTATGTTTAGGTATAAAGTCGATTTTCTTGTATATACACATTTAGCAATCGATATCGAAATGCTTCAAATCATTAGTTTAACATATTTAAGTTAATGAACCTTCTTTAACGTATTGAAGTTAATATAAAGCCATGGCGGCATAACGGCAGTGCGTTTAGAATAATTCCGTAAAGTTATAACTTTATTTTTAGGTATAAAGTCGATTTTCTTTTATTTACACATTTAGCAATCGATATCGAAATGCTTCAAACCATTAGTTTAACATATTTAAAATAATTAACCTTCTTTAGCGTATTGAAGGCGATATAAAGCCATGGGGGCATAACGGCAGTACATGTGGAAGAATTCCGTAATCTTATGTTTAGGTATAAAGTCGATTTTCTTGTATATATATATTTCGCAATCGATATCGAAATGCTTCAGATAACTGGTTTAACATATTTAAGTTACTAAACCTCCTTTAGCGAACTGAAGTTGACATATTTAGGTATAAAGACGATTTTGTTGTACATACACATTTAGCAATCGATATCGAAATGCTTCAAATCATTAGTTTAACATATTTAAGTTAATTAACCTTCTTTAACGTAATGAAGGTGATATAAAGCCAGGGCGGCATAACGACAGTGCATTTAGAAGAATTCCCTAATCTTATATTTAGGTATAAAGTTGATTTTGTTGTATATACGCATTTAGCAATCGATATCGAAATGCTTAAAATCATTAGTTTAACATATTTAAGTTAATTAACCTTCTTTAACGTATTGAAGTTGATATAAAGCCATGGCGGCATAACGACAGCACATTTGGAAGAATTCCGTAATCTTGTTTGGGTATAAATTCGATTTTCTTTTATATACACATTTAGCAAGCGATATCGAAATGCTTCAAATCATTAGTTTAACATATTTAAGTTAATTAAGCTTCTTTAACGTATTGAAGTTGATATAAAGCCATGGCGGCATAACGTTAGTACATTTGGAAGAATTCCGTAGTCTTATATTTAGGTATAAAGTCGATTTTCTTGCATATACAAATTCAGCAATCGATATCGAAATGCTTCAAATCATTAGTTTAACATATTTAAGTTAATTAATCCTCTTTATCTCACTGAAGTCTACAAAAGCCATAACGGCACAACGGCAGTATATATTTGGGTGAATTATGTAATCTTTTACTTAGGTATAAAATCGAGTTTCTTGTACATACACATTAAGCAATCGATATCGAAATGCTTCAAATCATTAGTTTAGCATATTTAAGTAAATTAAACTTCTTTAACGTACTGAAATTTATATTTATTTAGCAATCGATTTTGAAATGCTTCCAATTATTAGTTTAACATATTTAAGTTAATTAACCCTCTCTATCTTACTGAAGTCTACATAAAGCCTTAACGGCATAACGACAGTGCATTTAGAAGAATTCCGTTATCTTATATTTAGGTATAAAGTCGATTTTCTTGTATATATACATATAGCAATCGATATCGAAATGCTTCAAATCATTAGTTTAACATATTTAAGTTAATTAACCTTCTGTAACGTGTTGAAGTTAATATAAGGCCATGGGGGCATAACGACAGTGCATTTAGAAGAATTCCGTAATTTTATATTTAGGTATAAAGTCGATTTCCTTGTATATACACTTTTAGCAATCGATAACGAAATGCTTCAAGTCATTAGTTTAACATATTTAAGTTAATTAACCTTCTTAATCTTACTGAAGTTTACATAAAGCCATAACGGTATAACGGCAGTGCACTTGGAAGAATTCCGTAATCTTATATTTAGGTATAAAGTCGATTTTCTTGTATATACTCATTTAGCAATCGACATCGAGATGGTTCAACTTTTTAGTTTAACATATTTAAGTTAATAAAGCTTTTAAGAAGAACTCCGTTAGCTTATACTAAGGTATAAAGTCGATTTTCTTGTATATACACATTTAGCAAGCGATATCGAAATGCTTCAAATCATTAGTTTAACATATTAACGTTAATAAACCTTTTTTAACGAACGGAATTTGGGCATAAAGCCATGGCGACATAACGGCAGTGCATTTAGAAGAATTCCGTAATCTTATATTTAGGTATAAAGTCGATTTTGTTGTATATACACATTAAGCAATCGATATCGAAATGCTTCATATAACTGGTTTAGCATATTTAGGTTAATTAGCCCCCTCTATCTTACTGAATTTTACATAAAGCCATAACGGCATAACGGCAGTATGTTTGGCTGAATTCCGTAATCTTTTATTTAGGTATAAAATCGATTTTCTTGTACATACACATTTAGCAATCAATATCGAAATGCTTCAAATCATTAGTTTAGCATATTTAAGTAAATTAAACTTTTTTAACGTACTGAAATTTCGGAGTATTCCGTAATCTTATATTTAGATATAAAGCCGAATTTGTTGTATATACGCATTTAGCAATCGATATCGAAATTCTTCAAATCATTAGTTTAACATATTTAAAATAACTAACCTTCTTTAACGTAATGAAGATGATATAAAGTCATGGTGGCCTAACGACAGTGCATTTAGAAGAATTCCGTAATCTTATATTAAGGTATAAATTCGATTTTGTTGTATATACGCATTAAGCAATCGATACCGAAATGCTTCAAATAACTGGTGTAGCATATTTAGGTTAATTAACCTTCTTTATCTTACTGAAGTTCACATAAAGCCTTAACGGTATAACTGCAGTGCATTTAGAAGAATTCCTTAATCTTATATTTAAGTATAAAGTCGTTTTTGCTGTATATACAAATTTAGCATCCGATATCAAAATGCTTCAAATCATTAGTTTGATATATTTAAGTTAATAAAGCTTCTTTAACGCACTGAAGTTAACATAAAGCCACGGCGGCATAACGGCAGTGCATGTAGAAGAATTCCGTAATGTTATATTTAAGTGCAAAGTCGATTCTGTTGTATATACACATTTAGCAATCAATATCGAAATGCTTCAAATCATTAGTTTACTATATTTGAGTTAATAAAACATCTTTATTTTACTGAAGTCTGCAAAAGCCTTAACGGCATAACGGCAGTGCATTTAGAAGAATTACGTAATCTTATATTTAGATATAAAATCGATTTTCTTGTACATACGCATTTAGCGATCGATATCGAAATTCATCAAATCATTAGTTTAACATA
>JAPZAG010002760.1:0-14437 GCA_027475135.1 Bactrocera correcta | reverse complement strand
TTTTCCTTCGTTAGAATTTTAGCTACAACATCATCAGTCATGCCACTTTGAAACATAGACTGATCAATCGTATCCCAATTTTTAAAAATCTTAAAAAAATTGATATATTTGGACCAGAAGTAACAGGCCAATAATTTTTAAAAACTGCTCGAAAAACCCACTTCTAGAATATGATGACGACATGGAAGATAAACTAGTTCTCGCTGTAAGACTCTCTTGATTTGAACACACGTTCCGTTGAATTTACCTGATCAATAAATAAAAAAAATAGTATCCCAATGCAGAACAAAACGGTCATCAGTATTAAATTCATTTTTTAATCCCGTAGCAATGTATTTTCTAAAATTAATACGGCATCGATGGATTGTTCGATGACTTAAATTATAGTGAGCAATATTTAGTCCAATACTTATCAACAGACTTGATAAGGTAAAAGTGGAATTTCTACTACTAATATTTGCTTTGTCTAGAGCAGCACAGAGATCTGGAGTCATTATGTCAATTTTAGAAGCCGATCTGGAGTAAATGTCATCTTCGAAAATTGAAACAGTGCGTGAAGATAAATTAGAAATAAATGATGAAAAAACTTTTGACTGAGAGAGTGAAAGGTCGTTAGCATTAGCGTTGGGCAGAAGATTTGTGTCTAAAACGGAATAGAAAAAAGTTAATCATTGAGTTTCCCTTAGAATTAATTGTATGTAAAAAATGATTATTATTAAAATAATCATTAAAAAAGAGATAAATTAATAATTACCACAGTGATCCACTTCCATTATGCCATCATGGGTAGCTGACGATGTTTCTAAAATATTATTGTCAACAAATCCGTAACGAGATGTAGATTTTTATGATAAAAAAAATAATTTCTTATCATCCGTGAGCAATTCTTCTACGTTCTTCTTCGATATATCAAACAATTTCTCCAGATTTTCTGAGAGAAGTTCTCTTTTATATTTTGTGTAACTGATTTCTTTCGTTTACGATTTTTTTTGTTTTAATTTCCAACTGTTGAAGGTTTTTGTCAGTTTTAACGTCGCGTATTGAAATCCACAAGTTGGTATTTGAGCAGCACACCATATTTTATTCAATTTAACAATTGTATTTTTTTTTTAGAAAATTGTGTTCATAAAAAAAACAGAGATAACCTCTTTAACAACGGTAGCTTTCTGCCGAAAAAGTTTTCATTGGTGTCTCAAATTAAATAAATTGAGTTATTCATTATTGGTCAGGTAATTATTATAATTACATTTAATAATTACAAAATTATGAATTATAAATCAACACTATTAACAAAAAATTCAAAAATTGACTAAAAACTTGTGGAAAAGGTGAATCTCTGAATTATAACAGCGAATAATGAATAAAGAAATACATATAACGGTAAATCTGCAGGTCAATTGCTGCTAAGAAAGTAAGAACAGCAAAAATATGTGTGAATAACGGATGGTGCAAAACTGAGTACAATGCCAAACATGAAAATGTTGATCGTGGAATCACTTTTGCTCCCCACTGTATAAGTATAATTTTTAGTCTCAGCAAAAATAAGTTTTTTTCTTAAAATAAATGTTCAAGTCATAAAAAAAGTTATCAGTATTAGTCTAATAGAATAAAAGTCAAAATTTCATATATTTCGATTTTTAAGTTTGAATATTTTCAGTTGAGTTCACTTTTATGAAAAACATATCAGAGACTTTTTGTAGAGCGTTCAATTTCCTGTAAGAATCATATTTCAGTTTATTTTTACAATGCTTCATTGTAAAACTATAAAAATAAGAAAAAAATGATTTTTTTCCATGTTATTTATATGGAAAACAAAAAATTTGAAAGAGGCACCTCTTAATATTAATATTAAGAGCTCATCTTTTGAGTGACTTTTTTTTACACAATTCAAAAGGTTTGAGCCGTTTTTCAGTTGAAAAAAAGGTTGCCTCAAAATGGCACACCCTAATATACATACATGCATGTACATACAAACATATGTATTTGAAATAGAACAGAAGTGCCCGACTACATCACTGTTTAGGGATGATATACAAACCGAACGCTGTCGATCATTTCAATCATTGAAGAATAAGTATGCAACACTTCGGGTATTTTTTGCTGAAACGAACGTTCATAAACAAATCAGGTATAAGCCGATGGCTAGTGATGCGAAATTGTTCTCTATCGCTGATTTGAAGAAAACAGTTCGCTTCGTGTACATGAACTGAACTAGCAGAATTAGACAGAGTGACGGATCAGTACTTAAGTATACACAAAAATTTATTACTCTTTGCAGTTCTCTGGCACTTATGGAAGCTGGAGAAATATAGTATTTAAATTTCTTATTGCTCAAATACCTTTTCATATGACACAGCGTGGCAACTCTGCTAGTTAAAGGAGTGAATAATTGTGTGTGCTAAAAAAAATTAATTATTTTTGGTGAAAAGAGACAGAAAACAAACAAAATCTGCTCATCAATCCGGAGAATAAAAAACGCGGCATTCAGGTGTATTGGAGTGCAGAACCAGCGACCTACAACCACTGATTAATTTGGATTGGAAGGTTTGTCATTTCGTCGATATCACTTTTCTTTGGACACAGAGGAGAAAAACATCAGCTGTTTGGGAGACTTTTTTGGCGCCACAAAAAATTCTTATATTACCTTAGCCTAAAAGTATACCAAAAATTTTGTTCAACCATTATTCTTAAGACAACGTATTTATAGGGTTGCCAGTATTGTTTATTTTATATTTATATCTTTAATTGTTTATATGAATATAATTATAAGCAAAGTTTAAAACCAATTATGCCAATTATCAAGACACCACCTCCAGGAGGGGGTAAATTAAGTAAAACTGCCAAAAAAGATGTCACAATAGAAGAACTAACAAAAAAGCTAGAGGAAATGGAAGAAATATGTAAAAAACTCTCAGTCGAAGTAAATACTTTAAAAGCCGAAAATATAAAGCTTAAGTCCACTGATGTGAAGAAAATCCAGAATTTGGAAAATAAAGTCGAATTCTCAACGGATGAGGAAGAACTAGCTAGAGAAACGGAATGGATTCTAAAAAAAAGACCAGCCAAAAAACGAAAAGCGGAATATTCTCCTGATCTTCAGGAAAAAACAAATAACGCCATATCAAAACCGCTTACCCCAAAAAATAGTACGCGGCCTCCACCAATTATGGTGTCTGAAGATGCCAACGGTAATAATTATCAGCAACTATATGCTATTGCTAAATCAGAAGCAAAAAGCAATTTTACTATTAAACTTTTGAATAATGGAATATATAAAGTAAATACTTTCTCCGTAGAGGACTATAGATGCATATCGAAAGCACTTTCGTGTAGAAATATATCTTGGTATAGCTTTGAGAATAAGCAAACGCGGCCAATTAGAGTTATTGTAAAAAATTTGCACTATTCTTATGACCCAAAATCGATTATTGATGACCTAAAACAGCAAGGATTAAATGCACTGAGTGCTGTCAATCGTCTTCAATGGAAAACTAAAACTCCCCTCGACATGTTTTTGGTAACATTCGATCCCATGGAGAACATAAAAAAGATTTACGAAACTAAAACTATATTAAATTCAATTGTTTCTATTGAACCGGTAAAACTGCCGAAGATGATACCACAATGCAAACATTGCCAGTCATTTGGCCACACACAAAACTATTGTGGCAAACAACCAAGATGCGTTAAGTGCGCCGGTAAGCATAAAACATCTGAGTGTTCGAAACTAGAAAACCAGCAGCCTAAATGCTGTAACTGTGGGGAAGCACATCCAGCCAACTATCGAGGGTGCCTTGTTGCCAAAGAATTACAGAAAATACGAGCTAACACAATTGGCCACGAAAAAGATGATGGTCTAGCCCAAAAAGTAGAAGGTCCTGTAGACTTTAGAACAAAAAACAATGAACATCAACAACAAGAAGATCCGAAAAATACAACTGAAACATCAAAAAAATTTACTTTTGCTCATGTTCTAAAAACAAATAATAATGATAATACTCGTATATCCAATAACAGCATTTTATCACAGATCTTTCAGAAACTTAATAAACAAGAGGAATTCAACACTTCTCTACAAAATCGCTTAAGCAAGGTTGAAAAATATCTTTTTAATACCAAAGATGTCTAAATCTATAAAAATTCTTCTATGGAACTCAAATGGATTAATCAAACATAAGAATGAAATCGAAATTGTACTGAACTCAGAAAATGTTGACGTATGTATGGTATCGGAGACACATTTTACGTCACAAACCTATTTTAAAATTAAAAATTATGAAACTTACCATACAATTCATCCTAGCAATTGCGCCCGTGGCGGAAGCGCAATTCTAATCAAAAGTACAATCAAACATTTTGAGGAAGAAAAACTTTCAACTGATAAGTTTCAAGCTACAACAGTGACTATTTACGGAGTTAAAAGTCTACTCTCACTTACCTCTGTGTACAGTCCTCCAAGGCATCAAATCCAATTTGAAGAGTACCAAAACTTAATAAACAGACACAGGTATAGATTCATAATGGGTGGAGATTTCAACGCAAAAAACACGCACTGGGGCTCAAGGCTTACGACTACAAAGGGGAGAGAACTCTATAAAGCACTGCAGTCAACCGGAAGTTACGCATTCTCGACGAACTTACCATCATATTGGCCATCAGATAATCAAAAGATTCCAGACCTGATAGATTTTTTCATTGTTGGCAAAATATCCGGGAATTATTTGTCGATCCATCAGGGTTATGATCTTAACTCGGATCATTCCCCAATCTATTTAAGCTATAGTGAAACCGTCATCTTTAAAGACAAAACAGCGGCCTTATACAATAAACGAACAGACTGGGAATATTTTAGAACAATGATGGAATGTTACGAAAGTAAATATGACTCTATATTAAATATAGACCAGATGGAATCTGAAATTTTACACTTTACAACAAGTATACAAAACGCAGCTTGGAAAAGTACACCGGAATTAAAGGAAATTGCTGTAAACTCTCAATATCCTAATAATATAAGGGAAACTATTAAATTAAAGAGAAAGCTACGACGTAAGTGGCATCAAACTCGTTGCCCAGCTGATAAATCTATTTTAAATAAAGTCTCTAAAGATCTTAATCGGAAAATTAAGAGGTTCAAAAATGAAAGTTTCACAAAATATCTTCGTTCCCTAAGCAATGGAAAAAATTCCGACTACTCTCTTTGGAAAAGCTGTAAAAGACTACAAACACCAGAAACTCAAGTATGTCCCATTAAAATAAGTGCTGATAGCTGGGCCAGAGACGATTCAAAAAAAGCAGAAGTATTTTCGGATTATTTAGCAAAAATATTCTCCTCAGTCAAGAGAACGAAAAAATTCCATGTTACACAAGCAGTGAGCTAAGTGAGGAAATCAAAAACCTTAAAAACAAAAAATCCCCCGGTTACGACCTGATTACTGCCGAGGTTCTAAAACAGCTTCCTCAAATAAGTGTAGTAAAAATTACCAACATTATTAACGCAGCTTTTCATCTTAAATACGTGCCAACTTATTGGAAAATTGCTGAAATTATCATGATTCCAAAGCCAGGAAAACCAGGATATGATGTATCATCTTACAGGCCCATATCACTTCTACCGATAATATCGAAGCTATTTGAGAAAATTCTCATAAAACGTATCAATAAAATCATTGAACGAAAAACCATAATTCCAGCGCATCAATTTGGGTTTCGAGCCAACCATTCTACGATTGATCAAATCCACAGGATAACACACGTTATTGAAAAAGCCTTTGAGGAAAAAAAATTCTGTTCTGCCGTGTTTTTGGATGTTGCAAAAGCGTTTGATAAAGTTTGTCACAAAGGACTGCTTTCGAAACTGAAACTAATTTTACCGAAACAGTATTATGACATCATAAAATCGTATTTATCTGATCGCTACTTTCGCGTTAAACAAGGGGACAAATATTCTGATCTTAGGGAAATAAAAGCAGGAGTTCCACAAGGTAGTGTGTTGGGCCCTCTTCTTTATATTCTATTCACGCACGACCTGCCAATAGACTGCAATTATACAACAGCCACATTCGCAGATGATACCGCGTTGCTTGCTGTTGGTAGTAGTGAACACGAGTCCACTAATAATCTCCAAAAAGCTGTAAATAAAGTCGTACAATGGGCAAAGAAATGGCAGATAAAGCTGAATGAAGCTAAGTCTGTACACATTGTTTTCACATACAACAAGGTACAGTACTTACCAATTTTCATAGACGGTGCTCGAATACCGTACTTTAATTCCGCTAAATACTTAGGAATGACGCTTGACACTAAGCTACGGTGGAAAGTTCATGTAAAAAACAAACGTAAGGAGCTGGACATGCGACTCAAAAATTACAATTGGTTAATCGGTAACAAATCAGTGTTATCCATCGAAAATAAGTTACTTATCTATAAACAAATAATCCGACCGATATGGAGCTATGGTGCACAACTCTGGGGATGTACTAACGCAAACAATAAGAAAGTCATCCAACAGTTCCAAAACAAAGTACTAAGACTAATTGTCAAAGCGCCTTGGTATTGTAGATGTGCTGATATAGAGCGTGATCTAGGCGTAAACTCGGTTAATGCAGAAATATCTAAAATTGCAACAGCACATAGTGCAAGATTGCTACAGCACTGTAACGAAGAAGTAGCTATGTTAACTTCTGGAGATGGTCCACCAAGACGACTCAAACGCCTCAAACCCAGCGATCTTTTAAATTAGCCAATACTCTTATAGTAGTTTTGTGATTTTGTAATTAAATGTTTAAGTCATATTCAAGTTGCTTGTTAGTCCTGTATTTTATTTGAACTAGTTGCAATGTATGAACAAAATAAAAAAAAAAAAAAAATATTCACGTATATATAACCTTGGAAGAAGTGCCTTTTAAAACAAAGACTTTAGCCACACATACATATTTACTTTTTTTCGAACTTTTCAGCCTAATTTTGTTTTACCGACTTTCAGTGATTTTTAAGCTGTGAAAACTTTGATTAAGGCGAGCATGTCACGCATATTGAATAATTTTTGGGTTGAGCATAGTTTTAGGCACGCAATAGACAACATCGGTACGATGGGCCAATTGTGATGCAAGGCATGAGCATAGTTTTAGGCACGCAATAGACAACATCGGTACGATGGGCCAATTGTGATGCAAGGCATGAAATAAAAGTATCCTTCTGCCGCTGCAAATCGAAATGCGTAGATACTCTTCGAATTTTAATTCTTCTGATTGAGTTTTGCATCTGTGTTTTGAATTTTTCCAACATGGCAAAATATTTAGCAATTGGTTTTATTCTAAACAAAAACAATAAAATTTTAATTTATTAGCTTTAACTAGCCACCACAAAATCAAATAAAGCTATACTTGCATACTAGTATTTGCGTTTATTAGCAGAGAGCGAGACCTTAAAAGAAATATGAAACTTATGTATATGTATTAAAAATTTTACGTTATAGTTTTTGGAATAAAATACAAAGTAATAAGATTTACAAATTTTAGAAAAAAAATATACAATATTTTAAGGCAGTGTAATAAAAATAAAGTTTCATATTTCTTTTTTACTAAGAATGTAATCTTTCAGTTTGTAATAATTGCCGTTATATGACATTAAAAAGTGGTTGTGAAAAGTTAGTGAAATTTTTTATGTAATCGACAAATTGTTTCTACGGACAACAAGTTTCCCAAATTGAACATGATGCTGCTGAGCAGAGATAATGGGATGCCCAACTCATTCCAGTGTGAGAGCGCCTCAAAGTAAGCGTTTTTTGTAACATCTTCTATTATGGCCAGATCGAACAAACTAAGAATTTTTGGGCATTTAAAATTAAAATACCCAACATTTATTACGATTGCAAATTATTATATATTGGACTTTTAATATATGGCGAAACTACTTAATTCCTTTTTTATGATTTTATGGTATGTTAAAACAACTGACTTTCGATCTTTCAATACTTAATAAGGTGAATTAAAACTGTTAGTTCTCAATTAATAAATGTTTTTAATCATTTGTAATATAAAAGTAATTCTATTATGCATCAAATTACAAAACGTTTATTGAAATATATTTAAAATTCGCATTTTGTTTGATTTTCATTGTTTTAAATTTTTATTAGCGATCTTCAACGGTGGCAACAAATAACTCCGTTCACATGTATTTTTGGTATAGTTTCAACAGAGATAAAGATATGTTTAACTCCTCTCTCACTGGAAGCGAGAGAGCAATTGCTAAACGTCAAAACCACCTAAACTCGATCAACTGTCAAAGTTTAGGTGGTTTTGACGTTTAGCAATTGGAAACGAGCGATGGCCAGATTGAAATCCCGCCAAATTATTATTCGAATGGAGACATTTTTCATTTTTTTGTCTCCACTTGTAACGGCCATTAGTTCGAAGAATAGCGAAGGCGAAAGAGCACGTAAATTGAAGGCTGTGAGTATATTTAACTTTTATTAAATAAACTTGCATTTATTTAATACTTTTTTATTTATTTTGCAGATAAAATGCCGAAAACAACCAGCAGTTGGAGGAAATGTGTTGTTGGCTGCAACGAGGGAGGAACAACATTTAGTTTTCCGAACAGTGGAACGGACCTCGAACGGTGAGTGAAATACATTAAATAGTGCAAAAAGTGTTTGTGAGCTTGTGAAAAATTTGAATGAAATCAGTGTTTCGATTGTGGAATAAAAATAGTAATTTTGGATAATAAAATTTAATTTCCGTGTTTAAATTTAAATGTGATGTGCTGAACAAGTAGAGCGCGACAGACTGCAAGCGACATCTGTCAAATATTAAAATACACACGTTCTTATGGACACAGTTATGTAGTCGTGCAGCTGCCTCAATAACTTTGTCCTTAAGAACATGTGTATTTTAATATTTGACAAATGTCGCTTGCAGTCTGTCGCGCTCTACTTGTTCAGAGCGTAACTGTCAATTTATTGCCATTGCCGTTAATTAACTAAATAAATTGTTTTAAAGTAACGATTTATTATTGAATATTTATGGTAGTCATAAAAAATAATTTTACTTCTAAATATTCATAAAATATGCACTTTTTGCACTATTATTATTATTAGTATACATATTTTATAATTATATATAACATTTTGTATTTAATTTTGTTTCTTTTAATAGGCGTAAATGTTGGCTCAAGCGTTTAGGTGTTTTTGAAGATCAAAGTGAAAAAACACCTAAACACATTTTTGCGTGCGAGCGGCATTTTTCAAATGAAATGCGTAACGCAAAAAAATTGCGTCCGAGAGCCGTTCCGGACATAAATTTAGTAAATGAGCCAATATTTAACGCCCCAAATTCTGCTAATATAATTGAAGTAGGCGTTGAAAATTTTTTCCCCCAAATGGAAGGATCTGCCTCAAATGCAAACGGTGCATCGAGGCAGCTGCTTCCGCTTTTAGAAAGGGAAGACCGCGAAAATATTTTAGAGCCTCTGCCACTTCTTGAGGAGGAACTACTAAAGAGTAGCGAAAAAGCCGCGCAAACAGGTAGGGGTCTGACAGCAGGGACAGATAGGAAAAAAAAATTGAGAGAAGAGAATAGGATTTTAAAAATAAAATTAGACGAAAAAGAACAGGAGAATAGGAGTTTAAAAGCTCAGTTGGTCCAAATGGCAACTGAATTAGAAAGATGTAGGGAAATGTTAAGAAACAGTTCATTTAGGGAAGAGTCAGATCCTCTTGAGATAGTTTGCAGCAAAGTTCCTCCTCAGTTAGGTGCTTGTATTAGGAGTAGTTTTTTAAATAGTAATCGCCAAAGTCACGGTCGGCGATACGACACTTTTCTTAAAACTTTAGCTTTGGGTGTATTTTTTTTTATCACCAATCGCTTACCGCTACCTAAAGCACCAACTAAGTTTTCCCTCGGAAACTACATTACACAATTTTGTCGCAGATTGGCCTCGTTTTCCAGGTTGCACCCAAAGCAGCATAAAGTCTTTGGAAATTAGGAGTAAGGGATTTTCTTTCGAACAAAAGTTCATATCAGTTTCTTGTGATGAAATGTCACTGAAATGTCATTTGCAGTATGATAGGAAATTTGATAGGGTGATAGGTCTTGAAGATTATGGCGATGAAAATCGCACATCTAGAATAGCCACAACTGCAATGACCATAATGGTGCAAGGTATAGGTGGAGAACCTTGGTCCCACCCGTTAGCTTATTTTTTTATTAGAGGCTCATGTAAAGGGGATGTCCTCAAGAAATATATTCTTGAAGCCATTACCCAACTTCAAAATATAGGGCTAGTTCCTTGACCAGGGTACAAAATTTCAAAATTTAGCTAATTTTTAGGTGTTTCAATGTCACGGCCCTTTTTTGACGTTTTTTTTACGATAGCCCCCATTTATTGAAATGTAGTCGAAACTGCTTACAAAATATGAAAAATAAAGTTGATTTTAAAAATAGTCGCGTATGTTGGTCAGATATAGTCCATTTTTATAAACAGGACTGTAAGTCGAGTTATCGGTGTGCGCATAAATTAACCGATGCTCATATTTACCCCAATACCTTTCAAAAAATGAAAGTTAAATTCGCGTCTCAAGTTTTAAGTAACACGGTATGCTTTCTCTTTACAGCTCGGGAGCCTTAAGCTCAAATAGTATGAGCTTCATTAATACTGCGGATTTCGTTTCTTTTTTTAATAAATTATTCGATATTTTTAATAGTAGTTTCACTGAGGTCATTGTACCCACTAAACAAGTTTTTATAAGTTCCCCAGAGCAAAACCAGTTTTTAGATGAGGCAGAAAAAGTTTTGAAAACAATTCGGGTCGTAGATGAGTTAGGAAACAACACAACAAGTAATTTCAATTTTATAAAGGGGTGGTTAATTAATATTAATAGTTTAAGACGATTGTGGCGATTGCTGTCACACTCAGGATTTCCTTACCTGAAGACAAGACGACTATGTCAGGACAGCTTAGAGCATTTTTTTGGTCAGATTAGAAGTAGGGGAGGTACTAGAGTTACACCTTTCATGTTCTCTAGTTTATTTAGGAAGTCATGGGGTTTACGTTACGTAAATATCGTAACAAAAGGTAACTGTGAGCTGCCTTTAGAACCCGAAGCCACAGTTATTTCAGAACATAGCCATAATGATCTTCTTAATGTGTGCAATGATTCCGTTTTAAGTGACCTTTTTTGGCAGGATTTCCAGGGTTTACCACGGCCCGAACACTCCATTGTTAGGTCCATTACTTTAGATAGTAGTTTAGAAATTAGCTTTTTAAAGGAAAATGCTTTTAGTTATTTTTGCGGCTACCTTTATTTGAAAATTTTCAAAATGCACACATGCCTCCTGCCATTACCTTATTTAGGAGATGAAATTCCTTCTGATGAATTCATCTTCATACATCAAAACCAGATCGATAAATGCAACTTAGTGAAGCCGCCTCAAGAATTTGTTGCATTTATTAATAATTTAGAAATAAAATTTGTTGAGGAATTTGACAGAAATTGTCATAAAATAGGATTAAGAGAAATTCTTTTTGCTAAACTAAAAGATATTAGGCCCTTCTTGTGTTGTGAAGACTGTGACCCAAAGGTAGTTATTGCTCTATTTATTAGAATAAGAATTTATTTTGTGACGAAATTTTTAAATAGAGATTTATCTTTACCCAATTTTAAGAATAAAATTTTGTGTGTTTCACATTTGTAGTTTTTATCTTTCTTTTTTAGTGGTTGCAATAAGCTAAATATTTTATACTAAAATAAGATTTTTTAAGCAGATTCGCATTAAGAGGCTCTAAAGTTAGAACGTTTAGTAGAAAGTTTTTGATAACAAATTAGAATTTGGTGTTTAAATATTGGCATTTGTATATATGTATGTATGTTTATTTTTATAGTTTTAAGTATTATATTAAATACTGTGATATTGTTTTTGTTATTTTTTTATACTGTTATATATGAATTGTTATTGTTTTGTTTATTTTCATTTTTTTATGTAAATAAATTTTTAATGGGTGATATAGGCCTACTGGGGAACCGAGCACCCAAAAATAACTTCGGTAACGCGCCCTTTTGCATACCTCATAGGTGGTGTGGAAAATGCGAATTGGGTGTTTTATTTAAAATGCCCAAAAAAAAGCTTTTTTTCTGATCTGGCTACAATGGAAAATGTTATAAAAAACGCTTATTTTGAGGCGCTCTCACACTGGAATAAGTTGAACATCCCTTTATTCCTGGTTTCAATCTGGCCGTTCCAGTCATTCTAATTGCAAAACGTCAAAACCTACCCAATCCAGTCAACTGTCAAAGTTCGGGAGGTGAGCGGCACTCACATTTCCAGTGGCAGGAGAGTTGGGGATCTCTTTATCTCTGCTGCTGAGTGACAGACAACAATTGATTGGTAGCACATGTTGCCCACACTCCTGAACAATTTCGCACTACATCTTATATACATATGTACGCACTAAAATTTTACCACATCAATAACAGCTGGCAATAAGGCACACTAAAAGCTGTTAACCTTTGCGATATGCTGCTACTGGCATTCAAACACATGGTGACTTGCATGAACAAGTATGCATAATATGTGTATTCATCCTATGGGCGATTAACTTTTTTGACCGCAACTGGTTGCAGGCGATAGAAAGGCCTAGTCTATCCATTCACCGAACGACAGAAATTAATGTCTATGAAAGGCGCCACATGCTTGCGGCTGATAGTTGGCTCGATGTTTACAAGTTGATGCTATTTGATTGAAAGCAGTAGTAGTGGTCGTTCCACCGTCTGAAGCACGAATATGACTTAGACATCTCACGTGATTAGAATTATTAGTGGAATGTCTAAACTGATGATCTCGAATATTACTTTATTGGTGGTCATGCAAACTCGCCGAACGCAGATGTGAAATAGAAAATACTTTCTTCTTCTTTACATGGACGTTACGTATTTTTTTTTGACTATTACTAAAAAATGTGAATATATTGATAATTTAAAATTCGCTTTTTTAGTACTGTAGATATTTTAGATTTGCCCACCAAATGCATTTTGCTTGTTTGCCATACATGGGATCCTTTTTTACAACTAAAAAATTTTAGCTTTTTATGAAAACTATACTAGTCCAAATAAAATAGCACAAATAGTTTTTGAACAATACTACTACTAGAGAAGTATTCCAATATTAATTTGTTTATGTGGGAGATGTAGTGCAGGTCGCCTCCACGCTGGTGCATTCTGGATAACGCCAAATGACCTGCCGCTTTCACGGCCTTACAACTCCCTAGATGACTTTTTTTTGGCATCGAACTGGTTTTTAGAATAGGAAACTTATCTGAATCTGTTAGAACCCTGGGCTGGTGGTGGCAGCATTCTGAGTATGATGGGGTGACACCCATCAGAAATGGCTGTCGGGCTAATGTCGAAACTGCCTCCGTCCCGTTAAAACCCTGGCAGGCCTCAGAGTACGTTCCGCCCCCGTCGTCGTTAAGTTGGCGTGGTAGGTGTAAGTTGAGAGGACTCCTTCTTCACGCTGGTCGGCTCTGAACCTAATGCCTCATAAGGGCATAAGGGCTCGTCTTGGCCTCATCACTGAGGTAACTTTCGGACCATATAAGGCGACTACCTTTCCGGGGGACGGATAGCGGCTCTGAGTAAGGATCCTTATAGCATAGACGCACCAACAAATACGGACGAGAAGGTGACGAAGGGAGGTGAAGGGGCGTCGAAATCGACACCCAGATCTGTCCTGGGTTGCTGCTCCCGGGGCGACGAAATCGTCGCTAGCTAGCTGCAGCAATAAACTATGGTCCTGGTAGGAGTCTCCGCATCAAGCGGCAGGATGGGGAAGCCGGCGCAGACCCGCCGGCAAAAGAGAGAGTGAAGGGTGGAGACTTCAAACACGGCGGAATCGCCAGCACTAGCAGAGAAACTTCTGCTAGAATTATGAAGGGCTCCATAGGGGGCATTAGCAAGGGGGCTTTAGCTAGGAAGCTGAAGTCGGACCGTCGATTAGCGGCAAAGATAGTGGAACGCTACGGTGGTGAGCATGCTGATCAGGTATCTGAGCAGCATGCCAACACGCTTGAGTGGGCCAAGGAGGTGCTAAGTGAGAGCGTGACCGATGGGTCACGACTCGAAGCAAAGAGACATGAACCAGCTGTTGAGCGGCAAAGGACGCACGAGGGAGAAACCTCCCTTGGCAAAAAACCGAGAACAGGTGCGGCGCCAACCTTCAGCGAGATCGCTAAAGGTGCTGGTGCAAGGGTACTTGGCGTGCTTGATCGCAGGAGGGAGGACAGGGCTATCTCCCATGAAGAGTGGAAGAGAGTAGCGGCGGCTATCTTTTCGGTCTTCCTCAAGGTGGTCAAGGAAAACCTGGAGGATCTTCCTCTTCGCCCTAAGTCTCGCGTCTGACTGCCAACCGAACCCTCCAGTGCGACGGAGTTCGAGGAAATC
>JAPZAG010002759.1:0-14446 GCA_027475135.1 Bactrocera correcta | reverse complement strand
TACAAGAAAATCGACTTTATACCTAAATATAAGATTAGGGAAATTCTTCTACGTGCACTGCAGTTATGCCTCCATGGCTATATGCCCCTTCAGATCGTTTAAGAAGGTTTATTAACTTAAATTTGTTAAACTAATGAGCTGAAGCATTTCGATATCGATTGCTAAATGTGTATATACAAGAAAATCGATTTCATACCTAAATAAAAGATTACGGAAATTACCCAAATATACTGCCGTTATGCCGTTATGGCTTTTGTAAAGAAGGTTAATTATTTAAATATGTTAAGCTAATGGTTTGAAGCATTTCGATATCGATTGCTAAATGTGTAAATACAAGAAAATCGACTTTATACTAAATATAAGATTATGGAATTCTTCTACGTGCACTGCAGTTATGCCTCCATGGCTATATGCCCACTTCGATCGTTAAAGAAGGTTTATTGACTTAAATATGTTAAACAAATGAGCTGAAACATTTCGATATCGCTTGCCAAATATGTATATACAAGAAAATCGAATTTATACCTAAATATAAGATAACGGAATTTTTCTAAATGCACTGCCGTTATGCCTTTAAACGCTTTATGTAGACTTCAGTGCTTTAAAGAAGGTTTATTATCTTAAATATGTTAAACTAATGATTTGAAGCATTTCGATATCGCTTGCCAAATGTGTATATACAAGAAAATCGACTTTATACCTAAATATAAGATTACGGAATTCTTCCAAATGTACTGTCATTATGCCGCCATGGCTTTGTATCAACTTCAATACGTTAAAGAAGGTTAATTATTTTAAATATGTTAAACTAATGGTTTGAAGCATTTCGATATCGATTGCTAAATGTGCAAATACAAGAAAATCGACTTTATACCTAAATATAAAATTATAACATTACGGAATTCTTTTAAATGCACTGCCGTTATACCGTTAAGGCTATATGTAGACTTTAGTAAGCTAAAAAATGTTTTTTAACTTAATATGTTAAACAAATGATTTGAAGCATTTCGATATCGATAGCTAAATATGTATATACAAGAAAATCGACTTTATACCTAAATATAAGATAACGGAATTCTTCTACATCCACTGCCGTTATGCCAACTTCAGATTGTTAAGGAAGGTTTATTAACTTAAATATGTTAAACTAATGAGTTGAAGCATTTCGATATCGATTGCTAAATGTGTATATACAAGAAAATCGATTTTATACCTAAATAAAAGATTACGGAATTCACCCAAATATACAGCCGTTATGCCGTTATGGCTTTATTTGAACTTCAGTAAGATAAAGAAGGTTAATTAACCTAAATATGCTAAACCAGTTATTTGAAGATTTTCGATATGGATTGCTAAATGTGTAGATCCAAGAAAATCGACTACATACCTAAATATAAGATTACGGAATTCCTCTACATGCACTGCCGTTATGATGCCATGGCTTTATGTTAACTTCAGGCGTTAAAGAAGCTTTATTAAGTTAAATATGTTAAACTAATCATTTGAAGCATTTCGATATCGATTGCTAAATGAGTATATACAAGAAAATCGAATTCATACCTAAATATAAGATTACGTAATTCTTCTAAATGCACTGCCGTTATGCCGTTATGGCTTTATATTAACTTCAGTTCGTTAAAGAAGGTTTACTAACTTAAATATGTTAAACTAATGATTTGAAGCATTTCGATATCGATTGCTTAATGCATATATACAAGAAAATCGATTTTATACCTGAATATAAGACTACGGAATTCTTCCAAATGTACTGTCGTTATGCCGCCTTGGCTCTTTATCAACTTCAATACGTTAAAGAAGGTTAATTAACTTAAATATGTTAAACTAATGATTTGAAGCATTTCGATATCGCTTGCTAAATGTGTATCTACAAGAAAATCGAATTTATACCTAAATATAAGATAACGGAATTTTTCTAAATGCACTGCCGTTCTGCCGTTAACGCTCTATGTAGACTTCAGTGCGTTAAAGAACTTTTATTAATTTAAAGATATGTTAAACTAATGATTTGAAGCATTTCGATATCGATTGCTAAATGTGTATATTCAAGAAAATCGACTTTATACCTAAATATAAGATTACGGAATTCTTCCAAATGTACTGTCGTTATGCCGCCATGGCTTTGTATCAACTTCGATACGTTAAAGAAGGTTAATTATTTTAAATATGTTAAACTAATGGTTTGAAGCATTTCGATATCAACTGCTAAATGTGTAAATACAAGAAAATCGACTTTACACCTAAATATAAAATTATAACATTACGGAATTCTTCTAAATGCACTGCCGTTATACCGTTAAGGCTTTATGTAGACTTCAGTATGTTAAAAACTGTTTATTAACTTAATATGTTAAACTAATGATTTGAAGCATTTCGATATCGATAGCTTAATATGTATATACAAGAAAATCGACTTTATACCTAAATATAAGATTATGAAATTCTTCTACGTGCACTGCAGTTATGCCTCCATGGCTATATGCCCACTTCAGATCGTTTAAGAAGGTTTATTAACTTAAATATGTTAAACTAATGAGCTGAAGCATTTCGATATCGATTGCTAAATGAGTATATACAAGAAAATCGATTTCATACCTAAATAAAAGATTACGGAAATTACCCAAATATACTGCCGTTATGCCGTTATGGCTTTTGTAAAGAAGGTTAATTATTTAAATATGTTAAGCTAATGGTTTGAAGCATTTCGATATCGATTTCTAAATGTGTAAATACAAGAAAATCGACTTTATACCTAAATATAAGATTATGGAATTCTTCTACGTGCACTGCAGTTATGCCTCCATGGCTATATGCCCACTTCAGATCGTTAAAGAAGGTTTATTGACTTAAATATGTTAAACTAATGAGCTGAAACATTTCGATATCGCTTGCCAAATATGTATATACAAGAAAATCGAATTTATACCTTAATATAAGATAACAGAATTTTTCTTAATGCACTGCCGTTATGCCGTTAACGCTTTATGTAGACTTCAGTGCTTTAAAGAAGGTTTATTATCTTAAATATGTTAAACTAATGATTTGAAGCATTTCGATATCGCTTGCCAAATGTGTATATACAAGAAAATCGACTTTATACCTAAATATAAGATTACGGAATTCTTCCAAATGTACTGTCATTATGCCGCCATGGCTTTGTATCAACTTCAATACGTTAAAGAAGGTTAATTATTTTAAATATGTTAAACTAATGGTTTGAAGCATTTCGATATCGATTGCTAAATGTGCAAATACAAGAAAATCGACTTTATACCTAAATATAAAATTATAACATTACGGAATTCTTTTAAATGCACTGCCGTTATACCGTTAAGGCTATATGTAGACTTTAGTAAGCTAAAAAATGTTTTTTAACTTAATATGTTAAACAAATGATTTGAAGCATTTCGATATCGATAGCTAAATATGTATATACAAGAAAATCGACTTTATACCTAAATATAAGATAACGGAATTCTTCTACATCCACTGCCGTTATGCCAACTTCAGATTGTTAAGGAAGGTTTATTAACTTAAATATGTTAAACTAATGAGTTGAAGCATTTCGATATCGATTGCTGAGTGTGTATATACAAGAAAATCGATTTTATACCTAAATAAAAGATTACGGAATTCACCCAAATATATAGCCGTTATGCCGTTATGGCTTTATTTAAACTTCAGTAAGATAAAGAAGGTTTATTAACCTAAATATGCTAAACCAGTTATTTGAAGATTTTCGATATGGATTGCTAAATGTGTAGATCCAAGAAAATCGACTACATACCTAAATATAAGATTACGGAATTCTTCTGCATGCACTGCCGTTATGGCGCCATGGCTTTATGTTAACTTCAGGTGTTAAAGAAGCTTTATTAACTTAAATATGTTAAACTAATGATTTGAAGCATTTCGATATCGATTGCTAAATGTATATATACAAGAAAATTGAATTCATACCTAAATATAAGATTACGTAATTCTTTTAAATGCACTGCCGTTATCCCGTTAATGCTTTATGTAGACTTCAGTGCGTTAAAGAAGGTTGATTAACTTAAATATGTTAAACCAGTTATTTGAAGCATTTCGATATCGAATGCTTAATGCATATATACAAGAAAATCGACTTTATACCTAAATATAAGACTACGGAATTCTTCCAAATGTACTGTCGTTAAGTTTTTATATCAACTTCAATACGTTAAAGAAGGTTAATTAACTTAAATATGTTAAACTAATGATTTGAAGCATTTCGATATCACTTGCCAAATATGTATATACAAGAAAATCGAATTTATACCTAAAGATAAGATAACGGAATTTTTCTAAATGCACTGCCGTTATGCCGTTAACGCTTTATGTAGACTTCAGTGCGTTAAAGAAGGTTGATTAACTTAAATATGTTAAACTAATGATTTGAAGCATTTCGATAACGAATGCTTAATGCATATATACAAGAAAATCGACTTTACACCTAAATATAAGACTACGGAATTCTCCCAAATGTACTGTCGTTATGCCGCCATGGCTCTTTATCAACTTCAATACGTTAAAGAAGGTTAATTAACTTAAATATGTTAAACTAATGATTTGAAGCATTTCGATATCGCTTGCCAAATATGTATATACAAGAAAATCGAATTTATACCTAAAGATAAGATAACGGAATTTTTCTAAATGCACTGCCGTTATGCCGTTAACGCTTTATGTAGACTTCAGTGCGTTAAAGAAGGTTTATTAACTTAAATATGTTAAACTAATGATTTGAAGCATTTCGATATCGATTGCTAAATGTGTATATTCAAGAAAATCGACTTTATACCTAAATATAAGATTACGGAATTCTGCCAAATGTACTGTCGTTATGCCGCCATGGCTTTGTATCAACTTAGATACGTTAAAGAAGTTTAATTATTTTAAATATGTTAAACTAATGGTTTGAATCATTTCGATATCGACTGCTAAATGTGTAAATACAAGAAAATCGACTTTATACCTAAATATAAAATTATAACATTACGGAATTCTTCTAAATGCACTGCCGTTATACCGTTAAGGCTTTATGTAGACTTTAGTAAGCTAATGTTTATTATCTTAATATGTTAAACAAATGATTTGAAGCATTTCGATATCGATAGCTAAATACGTATATAAAAGAAAATCGACTTTATACCTAAATATAAGATTATGGAATTCTTCTACCTCCACTGCCGTTTTGCCAACTTCAGATCGTAAAAGAAGGTTTATTAACTTAAATATGTTAAACTAATGAGTTGAAGCATTTCGATATCGATTGCTAAATGTGTATATACAAGAAAATCGAATTTATACCTAAATATAAGATAACGGAATTCTTCTAAATGCACTGCCGTTATGCCGTTATGGCTTTATGTAGACTTCAGTGAGTTAAAGAAGGTTTATTAACTTAAATATGTTAAACTAATCATTTGAGGCATTTCGATATCGATTGCTTAATGCATATATACAAGAAAATCAAATTTATATCTAAATATAAGACTACGGAATTCTTCCAAAGGTACTGTCGTTATGCCGCCATGGCTCTTTATCAACTTCAATACGTTAAAGAAGGTTAATTAACTTAAATATGTTAAACTAATGGTTTGCAGCATTTCGATATCGACTGCTAAATGTGTAAATACAAGAAAATCGACTTTACACCTAAATATAAAATTATAACATTACGGAATTCTTCTAAATGCACTGCCGTTATACCGATAAGGCTTTATGTAGACTTCAGTATGCTAAAAACTGTTTATTAACTTAAAATGCTAAACTAATGATTTGAAGCATTTCGATATCGATAGCTAAATATGTATATAAAGGAAAATCGACTTTATACCTAAATATAAGATTATGGAATTCTTCTACATCCACTGCCGTTTTGCCAACTTCAGATCGTAAAAGAAGGTTTATTAACTTAAATATGTTAAACTAATGAGTTGAAGCATTTCGATATCGATTGCTAAATGTGTATATACAAGAAAATCGAATTTATACCTAAATATAAGATAACGGAATTCTTCTAAGTGCACTGCCGTTATGCCGTTATGGCTTTATGTAGACTTCAGTGAGTTAAAGAAGGTTTATTAACTTTAATATGTTAAACTAATGGTTTGAAGCATTTCGTTATCGATTGCTTAATGCATATATACAAGAAAATGGACTTTATACCTAAATATAAGATTATGGAATTCTTCTACGTGCACTGCAGTTATGCCTCCATGGCTATATGCCCACTTCAGATCGTTTAAGAAGGTTTATTAACTTAAATATGTTAAACTAATGGTTTGAAGCATTTCGATATCGATTGCTTAATGCATATATACAAGAAAATCGACTTTATACCTAAATATAAGATTATGGAATTCTTCTACGTACACTGCAGTTATGCCTCCATGGCTATATGCCCACTTCAGATCGTTTAAGAAGGTTTAATAACTTAAATATGTTAAAGTAATGAGCTGAAGCATTTCGATATCGATTGCTAAATGTGTTATACAAGAAAATCGATTTCATACCTAAATAAAAGATTACGGAAATTACCCAAATATATGCCGTTATGCCGTTATGCCGTTATGGCTTTTGCAAAGAAGGTTAATTATTTAATTATGTTAAGCTAATGGTTTGAAGCATTTCGATATCGATTGCTAAATGTGTAAATACAAGAAAATCGACTTTATACCTAAATATAAGTTTATGGAATTCTTCTACGTGCACTGCAGTTATGCCTCCATGGCTATATGCCCACTTCAGATAGTTAAAGAAGGTTTATTAACTTAAATATGTTAAACTAATGAGCTGAAGCATTTCGATATCGCTTGCCAAATATGTATATACAAGAAAATCGAATTTATACCTAAATATAAGATAACGGAATTTTTCCAAATGCACTGCCGTTATGCCGTTAACGCTTTATGTAGTCTTCAGTGCGTTAAAGAAGGTTTATTAACTTAAATATGTTAAACTAATGGTTTGAAGCATTCGATATCGATTGCTAAATGTGCAAATACAAGAAAATCGACTTTATACCTAAATATAAAATTATAACATTACGGAATTCTTCTAAATGCACTGCCGTTATACCGTTAAGGCTATATGTAGACTTTAGTAAGCTAAAAAATGTTTTTTAACTTAATATGTTAATCAAATGATTTGAAGCATTTCGATATCGATAGCTAAATATGTATATACAAGAAAATCGTTTTTATACCTAAATATAAGATTACGGAATTCTTCCAAATGTACTGTCGTTATGCCGCCATGGCTTTGTATCAACTTCGATACGTTAAAGAAGGTTAATTATTTTAAATATGTTAAACTAATGGTTTGAAGCATTTCGATATCAACTGCTAAATGTGTAAATACAAGAAAATCGACTTTACACCTAAATATAAAATTATAACATTACGCAATTCTTCTAAGTGCACTGCCGTTATACCGCTAAGGCTTTATGAAGACTGCAGTTAGCTAAAAAATGTTTATTAACTTAATATGTTAAACTAATGATTTGAAGCATTTCGATATTGTTTGCTAAATGTGTATATACAAGAAAATCGATTTTATACCTAAATAAAAGATTACGGAATTCTTCTAAGTGCACTGCCGTTATGCCGTTAAGGCTTTATGTAGACTTCAGTGAGTTAAAGAAGGTTTATTAACTTAAATATGTTAAACTAATGATTTGAAGCAGTTCGATATCGATTGCTAAATGTGTATATACAAGAAAATCGAATTTATACCTAAATATAAGATAACGGAATTCTTCTAAATGCACTGCCGTTATGCCATTAGGGCTTTATGTAGACTTAAGTGCGTTAAAGAAGGTTTATTAACTTAAATATGTTAAACTAATGATTTGAAGCTTTTCGATATCGATTGCTAAATGTGTATATACAAGAAAATCGAATTCATACCTAAATATAAGATTACGTAATTCTTCTAAATGCACTGCCGTTATGGCTTTATATATACTTCAGTTCGTTAAAGAAGGTTTATTAACTTAAATATGTTAAACCAGTTATTTTAAGCATTTCGATATCGAATGCTTAATGCATATATACAAGAAAATCGACTTTGTAACTAAATATAAGACTACGGAATTCTTCCAAATTTACTGTCGTTATGGCTTTATATCAACTTCAATACGTTAAAGAAGGTTAATTAACTTAAATATGTTAAACTAATGATTTGAAGCATTTCGATATCGCTTGCCAAATATGTATATACAATAAAATCGAATTTATGCCTAAATATAAGATAACAAAATTTTTCTATATGTACTGTCGTTATGCCATGGCTTTGTATCAACTTCAATACGTTAAAGAAGGTTTATTATTTTAAATATGTTAAACTAATGGTTTGACGCATTTCGATATCGACTGCCAAATGTGTAAATGTTAGAAATTATACTTTTACTTGCCGTTTTTGTCTTTGAGTAAGAAATCAAGATACACAACTTAGCGCTTACAAATTACGAGTATATGTTTATTCAAAGGTAGTTTTAAAACGAGTGAAGTTACAGTTACAAAGCCAAGAAATAGGGTTGCATGGATATGTACGTTGTGCACAGGAATGCATTTCATCACGCCTCCTCAACGTTCATATACATGTTTATTAAAAATAAAAACATTAATTTATTTAATTTAAACCTAACATCTTTGCTAGCTTCTCGTGGCTAGGTTTCGGCAAATTCTTTGTCAAGATGTCAGCAACCATGTCACTGCTGCAACAATACTTGAGCTCAATGTCGCCTCCTTGATAGATATCCCGTATGTAGTGGTATTTTATGTCGATGTGCTTACTTCTTGTATGATACACCGGGTTCTTCACAAGATTCATAGCACTGATGTTATCTCCATTTACTACTATCGCCTTAGGGCACTCGATGTTCATTTCTCCCAAGAGTTTTCGTAAATACACTGCTTCTTTAACTGCAGATGTAAGTGCCATGTATTCGGCTTCAGTGCTGCTGAGTGCTACCGTCGATTGTTTCTTCGATTCATAAGAAAAGACGCATCCAGCAAGTACAAACGCGTAGCCGGTATAAGATTTGCGGTCGGTACTATCTCCGCCCCAATCAGCATCAACAAATCCTTCCATATCTTTACCAGTTTGCTGATACTTTAACTTCTTGTCTTGCGTCGTATTCAAGTAACGTAGAATTCTCTTAGCTGCCGCTAGATGCTCTGTATGCGGATCCTTATTTCTCTGCGCTAATTTGCATACTGAGTGCAAAATATCTGGTCGTGTGCACACAGCTAAATACATCAGTGATCCTATCAAGGATTGGTACTGTACCTGATCGACTTTCTTACATGTTGTGTTATTGCAATTAATTTGATGTCCTGCATCCAAAGGAACAGCAATCGGTCGAGTGTCATTCATGCCAAAATCGTTTAATAGCTTTCTAATATATGCCTTTTGTCCAATAGATATAGAGCCTGTTTCACCATCACGATTGACCTCCATGCTTAAAAAATGCTGCACCGGTCCTTTGTCGACCACTTCTACTTCTCTTGCAATACTGGCTTTAATATCGTGCATGTGTTTCAAGTCAGAGCTGGCTATGAGAAAATCATCAACGTATACCGCAATAATATTAATTTGCCCATTTTGTTTGTTTATGTACATACAAGGTTCGCTTATACATGGTTGAAAACCAATCTTCTTTAAAATTTCATCTAACCTTAAGTTCCACTGGCGCCCGGACTGCTTAAGTCCATACAAGGCTTTGTTCAGTTTCAAACAATGGTTAGGAAATCGTTTGTCAATAAACATTTCTGGCTGACGCATGTATATATCTTCGCTCAACTCGCTATTTATTCAGGAACCTTTACATCATCAGCGTTTATTAAATTTAAATACGTATATTGTTTTGTGGGTCTGCCTGGTCCCCACTACGAACCAATCGTGGCCTGCCAGGACCCCTTTTTAAAGCAATATCCTCTGCTTGCTCTTCTTCAGCCGACTCAAAGTCATTATCACTATTTGCTGCTATATCTACCACCTCTTCTACGTTTTCGATCGCGCTTGTATCTAAATGTGTGCCTTGCTGCTCATTACCAAAGGTACCTATATCAAATTCAATTGGATGCACTTGCACACCTTCTGCACCTTTCATATTCAATCCGTCATGCTGTTTCGCCGATATTGACTCTACAAAGTAGACATCTCTACTCACTATCAATCGTCGCGTTTGTTTATCATACAGTCTGTATGCTTTCGATGTGTCGGAGTAACCGACCATGACATACTCCTTGCCTCTTGGTTTGAATTTGTCTTTTTGCTTTTTGTCCAAAGCTATCGCGAGTGACCCAAATGTACGCAAATGCCCTACCACCGGCTTATAGCCATACCATGCTTCATATGGTGTCATAGCATTTAATGCTTTTGTTGGTGCACGATTTCTTAAATATACTGCCGTATTAACAGCCTCCGCCCACAACGATTCATTCACACCAGAACTTACTACCATACACCTTGCCATCTCGATTAGTGTACGATTTAGCCTCTCTGCTACGCCGTTTTGTTGTGGTGTGTAGGGCACTGTTAATTGCCGCACAATACCATGCTCTTTAAGAAATTTATTAAACGCATTATGCACAAATTCCGTGCCGTTGTCGCTAAGAAGCACTTTAATTTTCTTCTCTGTTTGGCACTCAATCATTTGTTTAAAATCTTTAAATTTTTCTAGTACTTCGTCTTTGCGTCTTAAAAAATAAACAAATACAAATCGCGTCTTATCATCTGTGAAAGTTAATACATATTTCGCACCGCCAATTGATTCATGCCTCATAGGCCCACACAAATCAGTGTGTATCAATCCCAAAATCTCTTCTGCTCGGCTATCAGATTTATTGTATGGCCGCTGGCTACACTTATTAGACATACATAAAACACATTGAATGTCTGCTGGGATATTTACTTTCATTCCTCGAACCATGTTGTTGTTGCTCAATTCACGCAGGCTAGCAAAATTTAGATGACCGTATCTAGAATGCCACTTCATTGCCTCATGGTTGGGTTTGCATGCAAAAAACAATTTATTTTTATTGGGCTCAAATAGAAACAGATCGCATACCTTGTTAGCACTCAAAATGACATCTCCGTGCTTATTTTTTATCGTTGCCTCATTTCTTGTAAATTCAACTTTGTAGCCGCTGTTTACTGCTTTGGAGACTGATATAAAATTACATTGTAGTCCAGGTACGAACAATACTTTAACAAGTGTGACGTCAAACATGCTCGTTTGCAACCGAACAATTCCTCTGCCAGCCGCTAACATTTTGTTGTCGCCAGCAAGTATGATCTCTTCTTCATACAACTCGAATTCGCTGAACTTATCGCGGTCGCAACACCAATGAGAGGATGCGCCGCTGTCGACACACCAAGCATCACTATGCAGCAATTTTTTGCTGATCGCCGCAAACAATCCGTTACTTCTATTGTTGTCGCTGTTTTGTTGTTTTTGCACGTTTTGCTTCTCTCTGCACTGAGCAGCGAAGTGCCCTTTTTTGCCACAATTGTAGCATTTCATATTATGCCGTTTGTTCTTGTTGTTGTTGTTCGATGCGCTGCTTACTTCGTTTAGTTTCAAATTCGTAGAACTATTCTTTTTGATAGAACTTTCGCGAACCATGAGCGCTTGCACGCTACCTTCGGCGTTTTCCGTTACACATGACTTACGACGTTCACCTTCTTCTATTAGCTTAATTTTTATTGAATTTAGCTTAGGTAGCTCATCTCGAGACTCCAAAGCGACGACCAAATTTTCAAATTATTTTGGCAAGCTTGCTAATAGCATTATAACGAAAAACTCTTCTTGGAGACTTACTCCAATTTCTTCAAGCTTTTCTGCCAAAGAAGTGAATTTACACACATACTGCTGAACGCATTCATCATCGCTCATTCGCATACCTAGAAGGCGCTTAAATAACGTTACCTTACGTACCGGCCCTTTTGGCCTATGGATCTCACGAAGAGTATTCCATGCCTCGTTTGATGTCTTGCAGTTTTTTACGTGAGCTATCTGCATCGTCGTTATACTCAATATTATAGTTGCCGTTGCCTTTTCGTCTTTGGCTTTCCACATTAGTACATTCTTACCGTCTGCATCTGCTTCTGGACAAAATGTTGCTCCTGATGTTACGGACCACAGCTCCTGGTGGACTAGCACACTCTTTATTTGGATACTCCATGAGTCGTAGTTTGACTCGTCCAATTTTTCAATATTGAAAAGCGAAGAACTCATTTTATATTTCTTTTATTCACTTGGACTGCAGGAATTTGCACCTGGGCCCATAACCTGTTAGAAATTATACTTTTACTTGCCGTTTTTGTCTTTGAGTAAGAAATCAAGATACACAACTTAGCGCTTACAAATTACGAGTATATGTTTATTCAAAGGTAGTTTAAAAACGAGTGAAGTTACAGTTACAAAGCCAAGAAATAGGGTTGCATGGATATGTACGTTGTGCACAGGAATGCATTTCATCAGTAAATACAAGAAAATCGACTTTACACCTAAATATAAAATTATAACATTTCGGAAATCTTCTAAATGCACTGCCGTTATACCGTTAAGGCTTTATGTAGACTTCAGTAAGCTAAAAAATGTTTATTAACTTAATATGTTAAACTAATGATTTGAAGCATTTCGATATCGATTGCTAAATGTGTATATACAAGAAAATCGACTTTATACCTAAATATAAGATAACGGAATTCTTCTAAATGCACTGCCGTTATGCCGTTAACGCTCTATGTAGACTTCAATGCGTTAAAGAAGGTTTATTAACTTAAATATGTTAAACTAATGAGCTGAAGCATTTCGATATCGATTGCTAAATGTGTATATACAAGAAAATCGAATTCATACCTAAATATAAGATTACGTAATTCTTCTAAATGCACTGCCGTTATGCCGTTATGGCTTTATGTTAACTTCAGTTCGTTAAAGAAGGTTTATTAACTTAAATATAAATGTACTGTCGTTATGCCGCCATGGCTTTGTATCAACTTCAATACGTTAAAGAAGGTTAATTATTTTAAATATGTTAAACTAATGGTTTGAAGCATTTCGATATCGACTGCTAAATGTACAAATACAAGAAAATCGACTTTACACCTAAATATTAAATTATAACATTACGGAATTCTTCTAAAGGCACTGCCGTTATACCGTTAAGGCTTTATGTAGACTTCAGTAAGCTAAAAAATGGTTATTAACTTAATATGTTAAACTAATGATTCAAAGCATTTCGATATCGATAGCTAAATATGTATATACAAGAAAATCGACTTTATACCTAAAGATAAGATTATGGAATTCCTCTACGTGCACTACAGTTATGCCTCCATGGCTATATGCCCACTTCAGATCGTTTAAGAAAGTTTATTAACTTAAATATGTTAAACTAATGAGCTGAAGCATTTCGATATCGATTGCTTAATGTGTATATACAAGAAAATCGACTTTATACCTAAATATAAAATTATAACATTATGGAATTCTTCTAAAAGCACTGCCGTTATGCCATTAGGGCTTTATGTGGACTTAAGTGCGTTAAAGAAGGTTTATTAACTTAAATATGTTAAACTAATGATTTGAAGCATTTCGATATCGATTGCTAAATGTGTATATAGAAGAAAATCGAATTTATACCTAAATATAAGATAAAAGAATTCTTCTAAATGCACTGCCGTTATGCCGTTAAGGCTTTATGTAGACTTCCGTGAGTTAAAGAAGGTTAATTAACTTAAATATGTTAAACTAATGATTTGAAGCATTTCGATATCGATAGCTAAATATGTATATACATGAAAATCGACTTTATACCTAAATATAAGATTATGGAATTCTTCTACGTGCACTGCAGTTATGCCTCCATGGCTATATGCCCACTTCCGATCGGTAAAGAAGGTTAATTAACTTAAATATGTTAAACTAATGATTTGAAGCATTTCGATATCGCTTGCTAAATGTGTATATACAAGAACATCGAATTTATACCTAAATATAAGATAACGGAATTTTTCTAAATGCACTGCCGTTATGCCGTTAACGCTCTATGTAGACCTAAGTGCGTTAAATAAGGTTTATTAACTTAAATATGTTAAACTAATGATTTGAAGCATTTCGATATCGATTGCTAAATGTGTATATACAAGAAAATCGACTTTATACCTAAATATAAGATTACGGAATTCTGCCAAATGTACTGTCGTTATGCCGCCATGGCTTTGTATCAACTTCGATACGTTAAAGAAGTTTAATTATTTTAAATATGTTAAACTAATGGTTTGAATCATTTCGATATCGACTGCTAAATGTGTAAATACAAGAAAATCATTTTATCCCTAAAATAAAATTTAAATTAAATTTTTAAATCATCCGTTTTAAACCGTT
>JAPZAG010002758.1:0-14452 GCA_027475135.1 Bactrocera correcta | reverse complement strand
CATTAATCAAAAGCCAGTACCTAGTGGAGTCGTTCTCCTGACCTTTGATAAATATCACCTACCTGAAAAAATTGAAGTGTCATGGTACACAACTAAGGTAAGGCCATACTATCCAAACCCTATGAGGTGCAAAAACTGCCAACTTTTAGGTCATACAACAAAACGATGTACTAAAGTCGCTGTTTGCGACAAGTGCGCTCTCCCTCCTCACCAACCATCCCCTTGCACTCGCTCCTTTTGCATAAACTGTTCAGGTAATCACGCATCTTCTGACAAAACATGTCCCAAATTTGTACAAATGAAACAAATAATAACAATAAAAACTGACAAAAAGTGCTCCATGCGAGAAGCAATAAAAATACAAAAAACCCAGTTCACTTCTGCACTCAGTGAAAACTCTGCTACATTCGCTAGTATAGCTAAAAAAACTACCAACAACTTTAAAGAAAAAAACAAACTCTCAAAATTCTCTTCTACAGAAAATATTCCTTCTATTACAAACAACAAACCTACCAACAATATGTATCAAAAAACACAAGAAAAAGAAATAACCGAAAACAATTTCACCACAGCAAATATAGCAAACACAACAACAACAGTATCAGTCGATGACTCTCAAGCCCACGAAATGCTTCAAATCATTAGTTTAAAATATTTAAGTTAATTAACCTTCTTTAACGTATTGAAGTTGATATAAAGCCATGGCGGCATAACGACAGCACATTTGGAAAAATTCCGTAATCTTATATTTAGGTATAAAGTCGATTTTCTTGTATATACACATTTAGCTATCGATATCGAAATGCTTCAAATCATTAGTTTAACATATTTAAGTTAATTAACCTTCTTTAGCGCACTGAAGTTGATATAAAGCCATAACGGCAGTGCATTTGGAAGAATTCCGTAATCTTATATTTAGGTATAAATTCGACTTTCTTGTATATACCCATTTAGCAAGCGATACCGAAATGCTTCAAATCATTAGTTTAACATATTTAAGTTAAATAACCTTCTTTAACGTATTGAAGTTGATATAAAGCCGTGGCGGCATAACGACAGCACATTTGGAAAAATTCCGTAATCTTATATTTAGGTATAAAGTCGACTTTCTTGTATATACACATTAAGCTATCGATATCGAAATGCTTCAAATCATTAGTTTAACATATTAAATTAATAAACATTTTTTAGCTTAATGAGGTCTACATAAAGCCTTAACGGTATAACGGCAGTGCATTTAGAAGAATTACGTAACCTTATATTTAGGTATGAATTCGATTTTCTTGTACATACTCATTTAGCAATCGATATCGAAATGCTTCAAATCATTAGTTTAACATATTTAAGTTAATAAACCTTCTTTAACGAATTGAAGGTGATACAAAGCCATGGCGGCATAACGACAGTACAATTGGAAGAATTCCGTAATCTTATATTTAGGTATAAAGTCGATTTTCTTGTATATACACATTTAGCAATCGATGCCGATATGCTTCACATCATTAGTTTAACAGATTTAAGTTAATTAATCCTCTTTATCTTACTGAAGTCTACAAAAGACTTAACGGCATAACGGCAGTGCATTTGGAAGAGTTCCGTAATCTTATATTTAGGTATAAAGTCGATTTTGTTCAATATAAGCATTTAGCAATCGGTATCAAAATGCTTCAAATCATTAGTTTAACATATTTAAGTTAATAAACCTTCTTTAACGCACTGAAGTCTACATAAAGCCTTAACGGTATAACTGCACTGCATTTAGAAGAATTCAATATTTAGGTATAAATTCGACTTTCATGTATATACTCATTTAGCAGGCGATATTAAAATGCTTCAAATTATTAGTTTAACTTATTTAATTTAATTAACCTTTTTTAACGAATTGAAGTTGACATAAAGCCATGGCGGCATAAAGACAGTACACTTGGAAGAATTCCGTAATCTTATATTTAGGTATAAAGTCGATTTTCTTGTATATACACATTTAGCAATCGATATCGAAATGCTTCAAATCATTAGTTTAACATATTTAAGTTAATAAACCTTCTTTAACTCACTGAAGTCTACATAAAGCCTTAACGGCATGACGGCAGTGCATTTAGAAGAACTATGTTATCTTTTATTAGGTATAAATGCGATTTTCTTGTATATACACATTTAGCAATCGATATCGAAATGCTTCAAATCATTAGTTTAACATATTTAAGTTAATAAACCTTCTTTAGCGCACTAAAGTCTACATAAGGCCCTAATGGCATAACGGCAGTGTATTTATAGGAATTCCATAATGTTTTAATTTTATATTTAGGTATAAATTCGATTTTGTTGTACATACACATTTAGCAATCGATATCGAAATGCTTCAGACCATTAGCTTATCATATTTAAATAATTAACCTTCTTTACAGAAGCCATAACGGCATAACGGTAGTATATTTGGGTAATTTCCGTAATCTTTTATTTAGGTATAAAATCGATTTTCTTGTATACACACATTTAGCAATCGATATCGAAATGCTTCAGCTCATTAGTTTAACATATTTAAGTTAATAAACCTTCTTTAACGCACTGAAGTCTACATAAAGCCTTAACGGTATAACTGCACTGCATTTAGAAGAATTCCATTATCTTATATTTAGGTATAAATTCGACTTTCTTGTATATACTTATTTAGCAAGCGATATCAAAATGCTTCAAATTATTAGTTTAACTTATTTAAGTTAATTAACCTTCTTTATCGAATTGAAGTTGACATAAAGCCATGGCGGCATAACGACAGTACATTTGGAAGAATTCCGTAATCTTATATTTAGGTATAAAATCGATTTTCTTTTATATACTCATTTAGCAAGCGATATCAAAATGCTTCAAATTATTAGTTTAACTTATTTAAGTTAATTAACCTTCTTTAACGAATTGAAGTTGACACAAAGCCATGGCGGCATAACGACAGTACATTTGGAAGAATTCCGTAATCTTATATTTAGGTATAAAGACGATTTTCTTGTATATACACATTAAGCAATCGATATCGAAATGCTTCAAATAACTGGTTTAACATATTTAAGTTAATAAACCTTCTTTAACTCACTGAAGTTTACATAAAGCCTTAACGGCATAACGGCAGTGCATTTAGAAGAATTATGTTATCTTTTATTTAGGTAAAAAGTCGATTTTCTTGTATATACATATTTAGCTATCGATATCGAAATGCTTCAAATTATTAGTTTAATATATTTAAGTTAATAAACCTTCTTTAACGAATTGAAGTTGACACAAAGCCATGGCGGCATAACGACAGTACATTTGGAAGAATTCCGTAATCTTATATTTAGGTATAAAGACGATTTTCTTGTATATACACATTAAGCAATCGATATCGAAATGCTTCAAATAACTGGTTTAACATATTAAAGTTAATAAACCTTCTTTAACTCACTGAAGTTTACATAAAGCCTTAACGGCATAACGGCAGTGCATTTAGAAGAATTATGTTATCTTTTATTTAGGTAAAAAGTCGATTTTCTTGTATATACACATTTAGCAATCGATATCGAAATGCTTCAAATCATTAGTTTAACATATTTAAGTTAATAAACCTTCCTTAACGTATTGAAGTTAAAGTAAAGCCATAACGGCAGTGCATTTGGAAGAATTCCGTAAACTTATATTTAGGTATAAAGTCGATTTTCTTTTATATACACATTTAGATATCGATATCGAAATGCTTCAAATCATTAGTTTAACATATTTAAGTTAATAAACCTTCTTTAACGCACTGAAGTCTACATAAAGCGTTAACGGCATAAGGGCAGTGAATTTAGAAAAATTCCGTTACCTTATATTTAGGTATGAATTCGATTTTCTTGTATATACTCATTTAGCAAGCGATATCGAAATGCTTCAAATCATTAGTTTAACATATTTAAGTTAATTAACCTTCTTTAACGTATTGATATAAAGCCATAACGGCAGTGCAATTGGAAGAATTCCGTAATCTTATATTTAGGTATAAAGTCGATTTTCTTTTATATACACATTTAGATATCGATATCGAAATGCTTCAAATCATTAGTTTAACATATTAAGTTAATAAACATTTTTTAGCTTATTAAAGTCTACATAAAGCCTTAACGGTATAACAGCAGTGCATTTAGAAGAATTCCGTATTGTTATAATTTTATTTTTAGGTATAAAGTCGATTTTCTTGTATTTGCACATTTAGCAATCGATATCGAAATGCTTCAAATTTAGTTTAGCATATTTAAAATAAATAACCTTTTTTAACGTATTGAAGGTGATACAAAGCCATGCCGGCATAACGACAGTACATTTGGAATTATTCCGTAATCTTATATTTAGGTATAAAGTCGATTTTCTTGTATATACACATTTAGCAATCGATATCGAAATGCTTCAAATCATTAGTTTAACATATTTAAGTTAATTAACCTTCTTTAACGTATTGATATAAAGCCATAACGGCAGTGCAATTGGAAGAATTCCGTAATCTTATATTTAGGTATAAAGTCGATTTTCTTTTATATACACATTTAGATATCGATATCGAAATGCTTCAAATCATTAGTTTAACATATTTAAGTTAATTAACCTTCTTTAGCGTATTGATATAAAGCCATAACGGCAGTGCAATTGGAAGAATTCCGTAATCTTATATTTAGGTATAAAGTCGATTTTCTTTTATATACACATTTAGATATCGATATCGAAATGCTTCAAATCATTAGTTTAACATATTAAGTTAATAAACATTTTTTAGCTTATTAAAGTCTACATAAAGCCTTAACGGTATAACGGCAGTGCATTTAGAAGAATTCCGTGTTGTTATAATTTTATTTTTAGGTATAAAGTCGATTTTCTTGTATTTGCACATTTAGCAATCGATATCGAAATGCTTCAAACCATTAGTTTAGCATATTTAAAATAAATAACCTTTTTTAACGTATTGAAGGTGATACAAAGCCATGCCGGCATAACGACAGTACATTTGGAATTATTCCGTAATCTTATATTTAAGTATAAAGTCGATTTTCTTGTATATACACATTTAGCAATCGATATCGAAATGCTTCAGCTCATTAGTTTAACATCTTTAAGTTAATAAACCTTCTTTAACGCACTAAAGGCTACATAAAGCCCTAATGGCATAACATCAGTGCATTTAGAAGAATTCCATAATGTTATAATTTTATATTTAGGTATAAAGTCGATTTTCTTGTATATACACATTTAGCAATCGATATCGAAATGCTTCAAACCATTAGCTTAACATATTTAAATAATTAACCTTCTTTACAGAAGCCATAACGGCATAAGGGCAGTATATTTGGGTAATTTCCGTAATCTTTTATTTAGGTAAAAATCGATTTTCTTGTACATACTCATTTAGCAATCGATATCGAAATGCTTCAAATCATTAGTTTAACATATTTAAAATAAATAACCTTTTTTAACGTATTGAAGGTGATACAAAGCCATGCCGGCATAACGACAGTACATTTGGAATTATTCCGTAATCTTATATTTAGGTATAAAGTCGATTTTCTTGTATATACACATTTAGAAATCGATATCGAAATGCTTCAGCTCATTAGTTTAACATCTTTAAGTTAATAAAACTTCTCTAACGCACTAAAGTCTACATAAAGCCCTAATGGCATAACGGCAGTGCATTTAGAAGAATTCCATAATGTTATAATTTTATATTTAGGTATAAAGTCCATTTTCTTGTATTTACACATTTAGCAGTGGATATCGAAATGCTTCAAACCATTAGTTTAACATATTTTAATAATCAACCTTCTTTACAAAAGCCATAACGGCATAACGGCAGTATATTTGGGTAATTTCCGTAATATTTTAGTTGGGTATAAAATCGATTTTCTTGTATATACACATTTAGCAATCGATATCGAAATGCTTCAGCTCATGAGTTTAACATATTTAAGTTAATAAACCTTCTAAAACGATCTGAAGTGGGCATATAGCCATGGAGGCATAACGGCAGTGCATTTAGAAGAATTCCGTAATGTTATAATTTTATATTTAGGTGTAAAGTCGATTTTCTGTATAAATGCATTAAGCAATCGATATCGAAATGCTTCAAGCCATTAGTTTAACATATTTAAGTTAATAAACCTTCTTTAACTCACTGAAGTCTACATAAAGCCATAACGGCATAACGGCAGTGCATTTGGAAGAATTCCGTTATCTTATATTTAGGTATAAATTCGATTTTCTTGTATATACATATTTAGCTATCGATATCGAAATGCTTCAAACCATTAGTTTAACTTATTTAAGTTAATAAACCTTCTTTAACTCACTGAAGTCTACATAAACCGTTAACGGCATAACGGTATTGCATTTAGAAGAATTCCGTAATGTTATAATTTTATATTTAGGTATAAATTCGATTTTCTTGTATATGCACATTTAGCAATCGATATCGAGATGCTTTAAATCATTAGTTTACCATATTTAAGTTAATAAACCTTCTTTAACTTAAGTCTACATAAAGCCCTAATGGCATAACGGCAGTGCATTTAGAAGAACTCCATAATGTTATAATTTTATATTTAGGTATAAAGTCCATTTTCTTGTATTTACACATTTAGCAATCGATATCGAAATGCTGCAAACCATTAGCTTAACATATTTAAATAATTAACCTTCTTTACAAAAGCCATAACGGCGTAACGGCAGTATATTTGGGTAATTTCCGTAATCTTTTATTAAGGTATGAAATCGATTTTCTTGTATATACACATTTAGCAATCGATACCGAAATGCTTCAGCTCACTAGTTTAACATATTTAAGTTAATAAACCTTCTTAAACGATCTGAAGTGGGCATATAGCCATGGAGGCATAACTGCAGTGCACGTAGAAGAATTCCATAATGTTATAAATTAAAATTATGTATAAAGTCGATTTTCTTGTATTTACACATTTAGCAGTCGATATCGAAATGCTTCAAACCATTAGCTTAACATATTTAAGTTAATTAACCTTCTTTAACGTATTGAAGTTGATAAAGAGCCATGGCGGCATACCGACAGTACATTTGTAAGAATTCCGTAGTCTTCTATTTAGGTATAAAGTCGATTTTCTTGTATATGTGCATTAAGCTTTCGATATCGAAATGCTTCAAATAACTGGTATAACATATTTAAGTTAATAAACCTTCTTTAACGAACTGAAGTTAATATAAAGCCATAACGGCATAAAGGCAGTGCATTTAGAAGAATTACGTAATCTTATATTTAGGTATGAATTGAATCGATATCGAAATGCTTCAAATCATTAGTTTAACATATTTAAGTTAATAAAGCTTCTTTAATGCCTGAAGTTAACATAAAGCATGTAGAAGAATTCCGTAATCTTATATTTAGATATGTAGTCGATCTTCTTGGATTTACACATTAAGCAATCGATATCGAAAATTTTCAAATAACTGGTTTAGCATATTTAGGTTAATTAACCTTCTTTATCTTACTGAAGTTTAAATAAAGCCACAACGGCATAACGGCAGTATATTTGGGTGAATTCCGTTATCTTTTATTTAGGTATAAAATCGATTTTCTTGTATATACACATTTAGCAATCGATAGCGAAATGCTTCAACTCATTAGTTTAACATATTTAAGTTAATAAACCTTCTTTAACGATCTGAAGTTGGCATAACGGCAGTGGATGTAGAGGAATTCCGTAATCTTATATTTAGATATAAAGTCGATTTTCTTGTATATACATATTTAGATATCGATATCGAAATGCTTCAAATCAATAGTTTAACATATAAAGTTAATAAACACTTTTTAGCTTACTGAAGTCTACATAAAGCCTTACCGGTATAACGGCAGTGCATTTAGAAGAATTCCGTAATGTTATAATTTTATATTTAGGTATGAATTCGATTTTCTTGTATATACTCATTTAGCAATCGATATCGAAATGCTTCAAATCATTAGTTTAACATATTTAAGTTAATTAACCTTCCTTAACGTATTGAAGTTGATGTAAAGCCATAACGGCAGTGCATTTGAAAGAATTCCGTAAACTTATATTTAGGTATAAAGTCGATTTTCTTTTATATACACATTTAGATATCGATATCGAAATGCTTCAAATCATTAGTTTAACATATTAAGTTAATAAACACTTTTTAGCTTACTGAAGTCTATATAAAGCCTTAACGGTATAACGGCAGTGCATTTAGAAGAATTCCGTAATGTTATAATTTTATATTTAGGTATGAATTCGATTTTCTTGTATATACTCATTTAGCAATCGATATCGAAATGCTTCAAACCATTAGTTTAACATATTTAAAATAATTAATCTTCTTTAACGCATTGAAGTCTACATAAAGCGTTAACGGCATAAGGGCAGTGCAATTGGAAGAATTCCGTTATCTTATATTTAGGTATAAAGTATTGAAGTTGATACAAAGCCCTGGCGGCATAACGACAGTACATTTGGAAGAATTCCGTAATCTTATATTTAGGTATAAAGTCGATTTTCTTGTATATGCACTTTTAGCAATCGATATCGAAATGCTTCAAATCATTAGTTTAACATATTTAAGTTAATAAACCTTCTTTAACGCATTGAAGTCTACATAAAGCGTTAACGGCATAAGGGCAGTGAATTTAGAAAAATTCCGTTATCTTATATTTAGGTATAAATTCGATTTTCTTGTATATATATATTTGGCAAGCGATATCGAAATGCTTCAAATCATTAGTTTAACATATTTAAGTTAATTAACCTTCTTTAACGTATTGATATAAAGCCATAACAGCAGTGCAATTGGAAGAATTCCGTTATCTTATATTTAGGTATAAAGTATTGAAGTTGATACAAAGCCCTGGCGGCATAATGACAGTACATTTGGAAGAATTCCGTAATCTTATATTTAGGTATGAAGTCGATTTTCTTGTATATGCACTCTTAGCAATCGATATCGAAATGCTTCAAATCATTAGTTTAATATATTTAAGTTAATTAACCTTCTTTAACGCACTTAAGTCTACATAAAGCGTTAACGGCATAAGGGCAGTGAATTTAGAAAAATTCCGTTACCTTATATTTAGGTATGAATTCGATTTTCTTGTATATACTCATTTAGCAATCGATATCGAAATGCTTCAAACCATTAGTTTAACATATTTAAAACAATTAACCTTCTTTAACGTATTGAAGTTTATACAAAGCCATGGCGCCATAATGACAGTACATTTGGAAGAATTCCGTAATCTTATATTTAGGTATAAAGTCGATTTTCTTGTATATGCACTTTTAGCAATCGATATCGAAATGCTTCAAATCATTAGTTTGACATATTTAAGTTAATAAACCTTCTTTAACGCACTGAAGTCTACATAAAGCGTTAACGGCATAAGGGCAGTGAATTTAGAAAAATTCAGTTATCTTATATTTAGGTATAAATTCGATTTTCTTGTATATACATATTTGGCAAGCGATATCGAAATGCTTCAAATCATTAGTTTAACATATTTAAGTTAATTAACCTTCTTTAACGTATTGATATAAAGCCATAACGGCAGTGCAATTGGAAGAATTCCGTAATCTTATATTTAGGTATAAAGTCGATTTTCTTTTATATACACATTTAGATATCGATATCGAAATGCTTCAAATCATTAGTTTAACATATTAAGTTAATAAACATTTTTTAGCTTATTAAAGTCTACATAAAGCCTTAACGGTATAACGGCAGTGCATTTAGAAGAATTCCGTATTGTTATAATTTTATATTTAGGTATAAAGTCGATTTTCTTGTATTTGCACATTTAGCAATCGATATCGAAATGCTTCAAACCATTAGTTTAGCATATTTAAAATAAATAACCTTTTTTAACGTATTGAAGGTGATACAAAGCCATGCCGGCATAACGACAGTACATTTGGAATTTTCCGTAATCTTATATTTAGGTATAAAGTCGATTTTCTTGTATATACACATTTAGCAATCGATATCGAAATGCTTCAGCTCATTAGTTTAACATCTTTAAGTTAATAAACCTTCTTTAACGCACTAAAGGCTACATAAAGCCCTAATGGCATAACATCAGTGCATTTAGAAGAATTCCATAAGTTATAATTTTATATTTAGGTATAAAGTCGATTTTCTTGTATATACACATTTAGCAATCGATATCGAAATGCTTCAAACCATTAGCTTAACATATTTAAATAATTAACCTTCTTTACAGAAGCCATAACGGCATAACGGCAGTATATTTGGGTAATTTCCGTAATCTTTTATTTAGGTATAAAATCGATTTTCTTCTACATACTCATTTAGCAATCGATATCGAAATGCTTCAAATCATTAGTTTAACATATTTAAAATAAATAACCTTTTTTAACGTATTGAAGGTGATACAACGCCATGCCGGCATAACGACAGTACATTTGGAATTATTCCGTAATCTTATATTTAGGTATAAAGTCGATTTTCTTGTATATACACATTTAGCAATCGATATCGAAATGCTTCAGCTCATTAGTTTAACATCTTTAAGTTAATAAACTTTCTTTAACGCACTAAAGTCTACATAAAGCCCTAATGGCATAACGGCAGTGCATTTGGAAGAATTCCATAAAGTTATAATTTTATATTTAGGTATAAAGTCGATTTTCTTGTATTTACACATTTAGCAGTGGATATCGAAATGCTTCAAACCATTAGCTTAACATATTTAAATAATCAACCTTCTTTACTAAAGCCATAACGGCATAACGGCAGTATATTTGGGTAATTTCCGTAATATTTTATTTAGGTATAAAATCGATTTTCTTGTATATACACATTTAGCAATCGATATCGAAATGCTTCAGCTCATGAGTTTAACATATTTAAGTTAATAAAAATTCTAAAACGATCTGAAGTGGGCATATAGCCATGGAGGCATAACGGCAGTGCATTTGGAAGAATTCCGTTATCTTATATTTAGGTATAAATTCGATTTTCTTGTATATACATATTTAGCTATCGATATCGAAATGCTTCAAACCATTAGTTTAACTTATTTAAGTTAATAAACCTTCTTTAACTCACTGAAGTCTACATAAAGCGTTAACGGCATAACGGTATTGCATTTAGAAGAATTCCGTAATGTTATAATTTTATATTTAGGTATTAATTCGATTTTCTTGTATATGCACATTTAGCAATCGATATCGAGATGCTTTAAATCATTAGTTTACCATATTTAAGTTAATAAACCTTCTTTAACGCACTTAAGTCTACATAAAGCCCTAATGGCATAACGGCAGTGCATTTAGAAGAATTCCATAATGTTATAATTTTATATTTAGGTATAAAGTCCATTTTCTTGTATTTACACATTTAGCAATCGATATCGAAATGCTGCAAACCATTAGCTTAACATATTTAAATAATTAACCTTCTTTACAAAAGCCATAACGGCGTAACGGCAGTATATTTGGGTAATTTCCGTAATCTTTTATTAAGGTATGAAATCGATTTTCTTGTATATACACATTTAGCAATCGATACCGAAATGCTTCAGCTCACTAGTTTAACATATTTAAGTTAATAAACCTTCTTAAACGATCTGAAGTGGGCATATAGCCATGGAGGCATAACTGCAGTGCACGTAGAAGAATTCCATAATGTTATAAATTAAAATTATGTATAAAGTCGATTTTCTTGTATTTACACATTTAGCAGTCGATATCGAAATGCTTCAAACCATTAGCTTAACATATTTAAGTTAATTAACCTTCTTTAACGTATTGAAGTTGATAAAGAGCCATGGCGGCATACCGACAGTACATTTGTAAGAATTCCGTAGTCTTCTATTTAGGTATAAAGTCGATTTTCTTGTATATGTGCATTAAGCTTTCGATATCGAAATGCTTCAAATAACTGGTATAACATATTTAAGTTAATAAACCTTCTTTAACGAACTGAAGTTAATATAAAGCCATAACGGCATAAAGGCAGTGCATTTAGAAGAATTACGTAATCTTATATTTAGGTATGAATTGAATCGATATCGAAATGCTTCAAATCATTAGTTTAACATATTTAAGTTAATAAAGCTTCTTTAATGCCTGAAGTTAACATAAAGCATGTAGAAGAATTCCGTAATCTTATATTTAGATATGTAGTCGATCTTCTTGGATTTACACATTAAGCAATCGATATCGAAAATTTTCAAATAACTGGTTTAGCATATTTAGGTTAATTAACCTTCTTTATCTTACTGAAGTTTAAATAAAGCCACAACGGCATAACGGCAGTATATTTGGGTGAATTCCGTTATCTTTTATTTAGGTATAAAATCGATTTTCTTGTATATACACATTTAGCAATCGATAGCGAAATGCTTCAACTCATTAGTTTAACATATTTAAGTTAATAAACCTTCTTTAACGATCTGAAGTTGGCATAACGGCAGTGGATGTAGAGGAATTCCGTAATCTTAATTTTAGATATAAAGTCGATTTTCTTGTATATACATATTTAGATATCGATATCGAAATGCTTCAAATCAATAGTTTAACATATAAAGTTAAAAAACACTTTTTAGCTTACTGAAGTCTACATAAAGCCTTACCGGTATAACGGCAGTGCATTTAGAAGAATTCCGTAATGTTATAATTTTATATTTAGGTATGAATTCGATTTTCTTGTATATACTCATTTAGCAATCGATATCGAAATGCTTCAAATCATTAGTTTAACATATTTAAGTTAATTAACCTTCCTTAACGTATTGAAGTTGATGTAAAGCCATAACGGCAGTGCATTTGAAAGAATTCCGTAAACTTATATTTAGGTATAAAGTCGATTTTCTTTTATATACACATTTAGATATCGATATCGAAATGCTTCAAATCATTAGTTTAACATATTAAGTTAATAAACACTTTTTAGCTTACTGAAGTCTATATAAAGCCTTAACGGTATAACGGCAGTGCATTTAGAAGAATTCCGTAATGTTATAATTTTATATTTAGGTATGAATTCGATTTTCTTGTATATACTCATTTAGCAATCGATATCGAAATGCTTCAAACCATTAGTTTAACATATTTAAAATAATTAATCTTCTTTAACGCATTGAAGTCTACATAAAGCGTTAACGGCATAAGGGCAGTGAATTTAGAAAAATTCCGTTATCTTATATTTAGGTATAAATTCGATTTTCTTATATATATATATTTGGCAAGCGATATCGAAATGCTTCAAATCATTAGTTTAACATATTTAAGTTAATTAACCTTCTTTAACGTATTGATATAAAGCCATAACAGCAGTGCAATTGGAAGAATTCCGTTATCTTATATTTAGGTATAAAGTATTGAAGTTGATACAAAGCCCTGGCGGCATAACGACAGTACATTTGGAAGAATTCCGTAATCTTATATTTAGGTATAAAGTCGATTTTCTTGTATATGCACTTTTAGCAATCGATATCGAAATGCTTCAAATCATTAGTTTAACATATTTAAGTTAATAAACCTTCTTTAACGCATTGAAGTCTACATAAAGCGTTAACGGCATAAGGGCAGTGAATTAAGAAAAATTCCGTTATCTTATATTTAGGTATAAATTCGATTTTCTTGTATATATATATTTGGCAAGCGATATCGAAATGCTTCAAATCATTAGTTTAACATATTTAAGTTAATTAACCTTCTTTAACGTATTGATATAAAGCCATAACAGCAGTGCAATTGGAAGAATTCCGTTATCTTATATTTAGGTATAAAGTATTGAAGTTGATACAAAGCCCTGGCGGCATAATGACAGTACATTTGGAAGAATTCCGTAATCTTATATTTAGGTATGAAGTCGATTTTCTTGTATATGCACTCTTAGCAATCGATATCGAAATGCTTCAAATCATTAGTTTAATATATTTAAGTTAATTAACCTTCTTTAACGCACTTAAGTCTACATAAAGCGTTAACGGCATAAGGGCAGTGAATTTAGAAAAATTCCGTTACCTTATATTTAGGTATGAATTCGATTTTCTTGTATATACTCATTTAGCAATCGATATCGAAATGCTTCAAACCATTAGTTTAACATATTTAAAACAATTAACCTTCTTTAACGTATTGAAGTTTATACAAAGCCATGGCGCCATAATGACAGTACATTTGGAAGAATTCCGTAATCTTATATTTAGGTATAAAGTCGATTTTCTTGTATATGCACTTTTAGCAATCGATATCGAAATGCTTCAAATCATTAGTTTGACATATTTAAGTTAATAAACCTTCTTTAACGCACTGAAGTCTACATAAAGCGTTAACGGCATAAGGGCAGTGAATTTAGAAAAATTCAGTTATCTTATATTTAGGTATAAATTCGATTTTCTTGTATATACATATTTGGCAAGCGATATCGAAATGCTTCAAAT
>JAPZAG010002757.1:0-14454 GCA_027475135.1 Bactrocera correcta | reverse complement strand
ACATGTCTATTTTTTGACACATCAAAAATATGTATGTAGGTATAAAAGAATGAAGTATTACTATTAATAAATAAAATTGAAGCAAGAAAGCATCTCTAAAAAATGTATTCAACTGTGTTGCCACATGTTCGAAGAAAACATTTAAATCAATCAAATTGTTTTGATTAGTTTTATACTTCGCAAAGAAACGGAAAGCATTTGAAAAAAAAAAAAACAAATTGATTTACTACCTTTGCTAGTTTTGGGTAACTTACTTCGGTTAGCACTAACCAATCCTACAATTTCTAAAATATCGTAATTAAAGTACTAAAAAAATCTATAATCTTATTTGTAAAATCTCTAACCACCCTGTAAAGTATTTTAAATTTCAGTTTGATATTATTGTTTTTGTTTTTGCATCTTTCCTCCTTACTTTTTTGCAACGCTGAACTCACTTGACCTTAAAATCTGTCAGTTAGTTACGGTGTAGCGTAACACATCACTTTGATTTGCTCAATATTCGTCGCTGTCGTAGTGCCCCGACTACTTCTACGTAACAACAAGCTTAACTAAGCTCTACAACACACTTCCTTCATAGTCACCTTGTGCAACTTCTATCACAACTGCTTTCCTAGGTGGGTACCTTTCGTCGTCTGCCAAGCAACCACAGCAACAACCAAGGGTGTCATCCGTTGATTCAGCGTTTTAAGAATATAACGATTTGCTATCGTCTCAAGCGTTGCATAAAAAAATAACAACAATAAACAAGCAAACTGAATCGAAGTCATCATGACTAACTGGCCATCTATAAATGATTGTTTGCGCACTAGCTCAACGCGAAGAGGCTACTCAATTGTGGTTGCTGAGTGCATACACATATGTATATAAAAAGATATATATAAACATTGTTATATACCTAAACAATATAAAGATATATATATATATATATATTGTCTTGTACCTGAACTTCCAATAGGCAATTAGTCACTCAGTCGACCGAATCTCTACATTCTCATTTAGCTGCTTACTTGTTTCTATTTTTTTGTATTGTCGCTACTTATTCTTTTTTGCTTTGATTTTTTTCCTATACTTTCAATTTTTACATTTTAATTTTTATTTATTGTTCTGTTGTGCAAAATTTACTCGCTACAGCGCACAAATACTTTCAGCTCATTAGCATAAAAAGTTCATAAATAACCAGCAGCAGCAACCCTGCCAAATGGTGTGCGATCCGATAACGTCGAAAACGTTAAGCGACAAGCAGCAGCACATAGAAATTATTAAAAAGTTGCATACAAAAATTAGAAAAAAAAATCTCAGAAATTTATGCAGACAATGCGCGCAGCAAAACTTTTGTAGGCGTTGATTATGTGTCTCGCAGTTATAGACTTTGTTTTAGTAGGCCTCTTTCATGCATAAATTAATCTATTTTGAATATTTAGTTATTTTAATTTTTATTTCAGTCGCCAAAGCTGGAACTTATATTGATTGGGTTTTATAGCACAGTTAAAAAGGCAAATTTGGATTTTTTTCCAAAACTGATTCTGAGCAAAAAATACATCTTTCCGGGAAGCAAATTATGTATGTCTATTCTGTCAACTTCCTCATTCATAACTGCAAGGGTTATCTTCACCAGCGTATTTAAAAAAAAAAATCGATTTTTTGGATATACATACATACATACATAGGTATGTATATCGACTGACATATTGACATGCATACTCTTGTACATATATTTGACAATATTCTCCAAAAAATTAAAAGAGTCAAAAGTTTCGTATTTATAGACCGTTTTTAACTTATTGTAATCGGGTCACTAAAATTAAAATGTGATTTTCTCGAAACGCTCTTTTCAATATCGGTGAGAAAAATTTCATCAAAAAAAAATCTCCCAAGGAATGATCAATGGAATGAGATTTTAAAGTGTATACTTGAGAATTTTCAGTATTTTTTTTGCTATTAAATCATATTATTTTATAAAAGTAGTAGTATGGTATTATTATAGAATGTGTTGACTTGAAATCACGAAAATTTCAAAAAAAAAAAAAAAAAATTATCTTCAAAGTTATAGTTGTTTGTGTTGACCCTGTTCCATAAAAAGGTACTTGCGGTGACAACCATAAGTTCTTGGAGCATCATATAAAGTCAATCGGACAAAAAAAAAATTAGTTTTATAAATAGATATACTCGGGCCTGCTCAAAGGATTTGTGTTTTTTTTTTTCAAAAATTAACAAAATGACCTCAGGAAATTTTTTTCTAAATTTTCGGGAATAAATCAACGGTTAATTGGGCTTAAAAAATTGGAATTTTTGAAAAAATAAAAATCTTTCGATGAGGTCTGAGTTTATTATGTATTCTAAAAGCTATATAAATTTCATTAAAATCTGCCGAGCGTTTTTCGAGTTACAGTTGTCACCAGTTCAAAAAACATAGTTTTGAGAAAAACGCGTTTTAAGTTTGCCTTTTTGCTTTGAAGTGCCTGAGCTCTCTTTGTTATTCGTCGAATAACTCAAAAAGTAATTATCGGACGTAAAAACGTGTAAACGTGAAATTTTCAGATAATATTTTTAAGATATTACACTTAACGAAAACGCAAAAAAAAATAATTTTTTGACAATTCTAACTACCCCTAACCCCTAAAATGTCCTAATTTAGCTTAGTTTTAGATAATTTTAATTTGCTTATTTTTACATTTTTACCCAAAAATATGATATTTTCTAATTTTTGTGTTAAGTTATCTATTCTCTAAATTTTATTAGTATAAAATCGCCGAAATGTAGGCAATGTTTTTTTCAAAGAAATTGAACTCGGAAAATTTTTTACTTTTCTTAGTTTTGTATTTTTCCTCGGTCTTAGCATTTTTCTAGAAATATTAACTAAAATATTAAATTTTGTAAGATTTTTCTAGTTGAATTATTTTATAGTTTTATACAGCCATCCAAAATGTAGGCAATGTTATTATTTGAATATTTGTTATAAGTTAACGAGGCTGTTAAAAGCGTTTCAATCCCTTTCAAAGCCGTTTTCCCTTATTATGCAAAGAATGTAGTAACTGTTCATATATTAAACATGCGCCAAAATATAGGCAGCGTTTCATAAAATATTTGCTAATTCGAAAAAAATTATTATATTACTTTTTTTTTGGTATTTTTATGGAATTATGTATCGGTTCTAGTCTCTTTCTTAAAAAATTGTATTCTAAAAACTCTAAATTGTTTAAGTTTTCAAGTTTCTTCTAATTGTTTTATTTTAAAGTTTTATTTAAAGGCTTCTAAATGTACGCAATAATGTTTTTAAAGAGCTATTTTATGTCAAGGAGAACCCTGTTAACCCTTACCCGGGCCTATATATATGGATGTTTTGAAGCAATTTCGAGATATTTGTCATTTATAGATAGGCGCCGAAATGTAGGCAACATTTTGTAGAAATCTTAGAAACAGTTTCAGGAAACATTTTTAATTTGACTCTGGCCTTACGTATGTCAGTACAGCCCTGTACCAAATTTATAGTAACTCTTATGAAAATCTGCTCAAAAACGAGAAGTGTTGATTATCATCTGAAGAGTGGTCGTAAGTCGTTAAAGGACAAAGCTTTGAACATTGTCAAAAACTATATTTCGTATTTCAATAAAGAGTTTTTAAATAGCTATTTTATTTGAAGGTGGATTTTTCCTTTTCAACCCTTCTCCGTCTTATATAGATCTTTTTAGGCATTTTTAAAATATTTTTCATTTATAGGTATGAGCCAAAATGTAGGCAACATTTTTGAGAAGTCTTCAAACCAGTTTCAAGAAATATTTTTAGCATGATTTGGACTCTGGCCTTACGTATATCAGTACACTCCTATACCAAATTTGTAGTAAATGTTATGAAAATCTGCTCAAAAAATAGAAAAAATTTCTATCATCTGAAACGTGAACCAAAGTCCTTCAAGAGCAAAGCTTCCAAACTTTTTTTTTGGTTTTGTTTAACTACAATAAATAGTAGAAAATTGTGCAAAATTATATTTGAACTTTTTTTTTTATTTTTACGTTTTGTTTAACTTTAACAAAGAGACATAAGGTATTTCGATAATTTTTTCATTCATTCACATTATGGTTTCATAATGATCAGCATTCAAGTATCCATTCACACCTCCTTCACCAATGCCAATTACATATGTACATGAATGCCAGCCGCTTTGATAACTCTCTTAAACGGCACATTTATTTTGTGATTTCGCCATGCGTCGCCTACATGCAAAGCGCTCATTCATCTTTGTGACAGTTTGCACGCTTTGAAAATATGCGCCAATACTCATACACATACACACTCCTTTATAATGTCTTTTGTATCAAATAATATTTTTTTGATGATTTTCGTTTATGCAAAACTCACCTGTATCACACGCATCGGCAACCCCGTCTCCTTGGCCAATTGTTCCCTAATGTGCCGTGTCGGTTTCGGTGTTTGATTAAATGCCGTTTTCAGTACTTCCAGTTGTTTGGCCTTTATCGTCGTTCGCGGGCCGCGTCGCTTCGAGCCGTTCGCATCATCAGGACTCTTGTTCTCCGCCTGCGAATCACCCCGACCGTCAGGATCGCCATCTAAGGAACCCTGTAAACGGAGAGATAAAGCAAATCATATAGAAATGTAATGCCATGAGGAGTTGTGGGGCAAGTGTGTCTGATTTTTTTTCTCAAGCTGTTTTTTAGTGCAGCTGAGCAATTACATTTGCGCCGCCGCACAATGGCCCAACGTTGCATGTACTCGTAGTACATACTTGCCGCGCATACTTGTTGAATAACCATTTGCAAATCATTAATCATCAGCGGTAACACTACTAACACAATCGAGTGGCCGACAGCGTATAACATCATCAGCAGCGCACCGCGCATAATCATCAAACGAACGGTCACAGCATCGATTTTGGCGGCGTTAAGCGGTCGAAAAGTCACACACACACCTTTTTCGGAAATATTTAATACCAATAAAACAACAACTGCAACACTTATAACTGCATACAATGAGTTATGACTAAATATTTGGTGCGCCGCTGTGCCGCTTACACCAGCTGTTGCCGCCATTCACACTCGCTGCATGCAGCATGTTGCGCGCTTTGCATTTTTTTCTTCATATTTTTTTTTTTTTTTTATTTTTTTATTTTATTTATTTTTTTTTTTGTTCTTTTTAGTTTCTTATCTCCCTTTCATATACTTTAGTCATTTACTAATGATTATTACCTGATCGGAATCGTCATGCGTGTTTTTACTATCCGTGCTCATACTTTGTACTGAGATATCGGATGCTCCCAATGGTCCACCCGCTGAGTCGGGCCCATTCGGTCCCAATACGCCTAGGCCGAGTGGTGGCCCGCGCAAATGTGGCGGATCATCGTCGTCTTCGTCTTCGCTCGCTGAACCCATTAATGAATCTGTAATGATTTACAAGAACAAGAAAACACATTACATGTTGTGATGCTTATGAAATCAGTCGTAACGAGCGGTGTACGAAATCGGAATGGGAAATGTGTTAATGTGAAAATTACACAAAAATACTACGACGCGCTGCTTACTTGTTATTTGTATAAATGGAAACGTATTGATGGCATGAAAAATGTATTTTTAATGCAAAATGTTTTGGGAACTCAAAGCGTTGCTCAGTTTAACCGTTTGCAATACTTTTCTCTATGGTTTTTGATTTTTCTGTTTTTGGTTTTCGATTTTTTTTTTGTTCTTTCTATTTTATATATATTTTTTTATTAAATTTTTTTTTTTAATTTTTGTTTTTATTTTAATTTTTTTTATTTATTTATTTATTTTTAATTTTTGTTTAAATTTTTTATTTTATTTTATTTTTAACTTTTATTTTTATTGTTTTTTCATATGTTCAGTGAAAAGTGTTAAATATTAACTTGGCGTGTATGAAAGAAGTATAGGGTAACCAACCGTAGCTAATTTTAAACCAGATGAGCTAGAATATTTCTAGCAAAGGCCAATTAACAAGATGTGGGAATGCAAAAAATAAATAAGAATTAAAAAGAACGTAAAAAATAAAAAAATTGATTTTCAAATAAATTTTTGTCAATGTTAAAATAATGTATACTTTATACATATATACATATGTACCCATTATCTACGTATTGATGTACATATATTTGAAGAATGTGTTCAACTCCGCAAAGTCGGCCCAAATACTGAGCTCTATATGAAATACGCGCCCTCCAGTATCTCGTAAATATTATATTGAGCTATTTTGAAAATAGGAGACTGTTATTCGACACGGACGAGGACACTCACTGCTGCACTGTCTTGAGTGGAGTACTGCAAGGCATAAATGGTCTGCGTCAATGGTTTGCTACCATGAGTTTAGAGTTGGCTGAGCAGAAAACGGAAGTCATAATCATAAGCACAAGGAAGGTGGAAGAAAGGGTATCTCTCCCCATTTGGGTATACTTTGGGTAAAACCGGCGAGCTTTAATAGCAAAAGCAATGAGCATTGTAATATTGTATGCAGCAGCAATATGGATACCGACACTAGATATTCTTACTATACGAGTAATAAGTGCTTTCCGATCTATATCAAGTGACGCTGCAGAAGTTCTAGCGAGTTAGTGCTCATTGACATCCAAGTAGACGAATATGTGCGATTGAACCAGCTATCATTATTAGAGCCTTCTGTAAGGGTAAAAAAAAGAGGAGAGAACCTCAAATCTCAATCAAAGGACGGTCTACCCACAGACTAGTTCCGGATATCCACTCGTGGATAGATAGACAAAATGAGCATCAAAATGAGTGGACATGAATGCTTTAAAAGCTATCTTTTTCGATTCCATGAGGACCTTAGTGTGTACTGTCCTATGTATACAAAATGTATAGAAGACCCTGAGCACTTATTTTTTCAATGCTGTCGGTTTTCAATTGTAAATGAAAAGTTAAAAACTTAACATATCGTTAATTTTTCGGTGGCAAATTTGACAGCACTCAAAGCTGTCAGCTCCAACTATGATAAAACCAAGACACAGTATATTAAGCGTCAATCTGTTCGTATGATAGATAATACTTAAAGTCTTTCTCGCTCCCTTGAGGTAATAATTAATACGGTGGTTCCGTCGGAAAGATATGAGTTGGGAGTAGTTTAGGTTAGGCGGAATAAAATTCAACAATCCGGCTTTCTTCTTTGCTTCATTCTACCATAAAAAATACCCTTTTATGCTATAAGAAATGCACCTGTCAAGGTGTTGTTACAAGTCGCAGAGAGAGTCTCAGACTTTTCTTATGTTTCTAAGAGTTTTAGGCTTAAATACGGAGTTGTTACTTTTCTTTTACTCTATTTTAATAATTTTTAATATAAATTTATTGTTATTTTGTTTTTTTTTTTTTTTTGTTTTTTTGTTTTTATTATATCGTTAACTTCTGTTATTTTAAGAATCAGTCCGATCTGTAACTTTTTTATAAGAGATTTTTAACTTTAATTTATTGTGTTTTTTTTTTTTTTAACATACATATGTATAAACCATATAAATCATATAAATGTATCTAATGACTTCTCAATGGTTTCTTAATTAATTTTTTTATTTTAATATTTTTTGTGTTTAAAACTACAACAAACAAATTATAAAATGACTTCCTAGTAAATTAAATTATTTATGCAAGTGTTTTTTTTTCCTTTTTTTCAGGTAAGCTTTTGATAATCTATATGGTGTTTATCAGGGAATTTTTTAAGGTAATTCAATACAAAAGAATTATTGTGAATTATTTTAAATATTTTTTTTTAAATAAGCAGATCTAAGGCTGATTTGCAAATTTTTTTTATTATTATGTGGGAAAAATATTTCGATTTAATTTCAAAAATATTTTATTTTTTTAAGAAAGATATTTCGAAATTTAAAAATGTAATCCATTCGAACCCTGCCCATCGTAGTTAGCACTTGAATTTTTCCCCACTATATCTAACGCTTTCATAACGAATTACTTTTGTATATATGTACATAGGTACGTACATATGTATGTATGTATATAATTATGAACTTCTCACACACCCTCCAACACATCAGACATGCTACGCAAGCCTTTACTTTTGACAAGTCTGTGAACTTTAACCCTTGAGTGCACGCCTCTTCCGCGACTAAGCACTCCGCGTAAACGCACATCCTTTCAATTTCCCTTTATTGGCACACACACATGTATGTACATATGTATATGTATAAAGTGATGCAACGCCACTTTACGCACTAGTTACTTAGCTTAAGTTACTCAGCAGCAGCAATAACAACAGCCATCATGTATCATATTGCCATAGTTATTTGTGCCCGAAATTGCTTAACAAGATGATGAATCAACTTAACAAATGCAATAAATAATATTTGCGCAGCTAATCTCACACCAATGCGAATTGAATGCCCAACGAATTGAGGCCCAGCGGCACGTGACCGTGCGCGTGTGCCTTATTGAATGCCGCAGCGCACAGCTACACAAAGCAGAGTTGCTAAATAAAGGAATGTGTGTGTCTGATAAGTAGCCGCAGCAGACAATCAGCGGGCATTAAAGCTGCCGCCACCGTCACTTCAATCACAGCCGCATTTGTTTGTCGCCAAATGCCATACAGATAAAACACATACCAACATACACACATGGTATATGGTATGTACACGTCTCCATTGTTTTCGTATTTGCATTTATATATTGTTGTTGGTTTTGCTGGTGTTGCAAGTGGTTCGTTTGCATTTCTATTGCCGACACACGCCAACATCAGCGTCAACGGCGGCTGTGTCTTATCAAAGTCGTACCATGCAAAATGCTGACACGCGCGCGACACTCACGCATGCAAGTGGCAGGCGCACCGACAGACAGCTGTTTTGAACCCTATCCATACGCAGGTTGTCGGTAGTCAGACAACCGTTGCATACATTTGGGCACTTAAGCGCTTTGTGCTCGAAAATTAATCGCTTTTTAAAATGTGGTGCCTTGAGACCTACGCTTAGTAGTAGTAGAAGACACACTGGTAGGTTGTCGCGCACTTGCACGGCCTCAAAGGACATTTTAATGAGGATATTATGAAGATGATGAAGAAAGAGTGAAGCGTGTAACTCTCGTCGCTTGTTGGGTGGGTATCACTGTGTTTGTTAATAGACTTAATAAAAGTGAAAAAAATCTTCTTGCCTCTATTTGGTAAATATTTCGGCGAAAAACACGTGAATTTTAAAATACATTTGCCAGCATGAGAAAGATCTCCTGGGAAATTTGTTATGCAAATAAGATTTGAATAATTAAGTACTCAACGCCATTGAATTAGTAAACTCAAATCCAAATTAAACTCGTTAAATAAGAAATTTGAGAGATACTTTGTTGCATTGTTTGTCACTAACTGCGCTATTATACTGAGAAATAAGGCACTTTAACTTGTAAGGTGACCATTTCATTTCTGTTGAGTTAAAAGAGCAATTAATGGTCATCAATTTAAAATGCGCTATGCCTCATACTTCAAGAAGAACAAATTAATTTGAGTATTTATAGAATAAACTTCTTTCTTTTTTGTTTCTTAGCTCTTGTATATAAATATTTTTTATTTTGCAAGATTTCTTCCCGAAGTTTGGCTCAAATTATTATCCAAGACAACACTATGGGATTATTTCTTAATAAATTCTTCAGATCAGACCACCACAGCCAAAACTGACAACTTAAAATTAAGAAAAATATCTCTGTGTACTTTTTTATGCAGATAAGGCCCAAGAATGATAAGACTAGCACTATAAGGGGCTTCTCACATTAGCCTAGGAATAGTGTTAACAGATTTAAAGCTACCATAACGGGACTCTGGTCTTTTGAAAAACATTCGCTTAAATTTGGTCTGCCAAATAACCGATTTCCATTTTCTCTGTGTGTGCCCAGCACAAAACAGGCATAGAATACTTGAAACCCATCAAGCACCATACCGTGAATGGCTGTCTAAAAAGCAGAACAGAACAAATAGAAATATGGTGGTTTCATTGATGGCACCAAATGGTTTGAGCGCAAAGAAGAAACGAGACAGCGTGATTATAGAGGTTCTACCATAATGCATCAAAAATGACGTATTCAGCACTAGCTGAGCTCAACATGACAGCATTCCTACCTATGTATATCTACCTGTACTTTTATTCTACAACTTGTGAACTTTTTTTCTTGTTTAGTTTGACTAGTCAGCTTCAAAGTAATCCCCAACAGACTTACACTTTACCAACGATATTTCCAGTCCTCGAAGCACTTTTCATAAGCATTTTTTGGGATGGCCTTCAGCTCCTGTAGAGAAGTCTGCTCCGCGGAGCGTCAATTTCAGTTTAGGGAACAAGAAAAAATCACACGGATACAAATCTGGAGAATACGGTTGTTAAACGATGGTATTCATTTTAGCTTCAAATTCGCTTACAATCGTATTCTTTTTGAAAAAAGTTCGGCTTTATCAGGACGAGTCGGACAAGAACGCATTGCATACTCTAAGCAACCACCAAAATTATTCGAACGGACTCGCAAAATGTCTCTCTCTTTTGTCATTTTGCCTTACGATTTTCAAGCACCACGTCTTTAACTTTTTTTATATTTTCATCAGTTGAAGAGGTCGAGGGTCGGCCAGACGAGGCATGTAGGCTTGTGTTTTTGATAAAATTGAAACACCGTTATTTCTTCCAACATTCCTTACGATTCCGCACACGAAATTTGGTTAGAAATACAAAATCGCAGTAAAAATCTCAACGCACTACCGAGGTATACCGAGTTCAGTAGCTGCTGTAAACAAACTGGTCGAGAGATCGCGCTAATATTGGGCATAGTAATTAAGGGGGGAGCCTACTTTAGAAGCTTAAAAAAATGGATTATTATTTTTTGCTTAAATCTCTTTAAAAATATCTAAGAATATGTCCCCAAAGTTATAAATGGAACTTCGAAATATTTTCGAAGCTAGAAGGAAAATAGTGGCCGAGCGTCTAGTAGACATATGAGCGATTGAGCAGAAAGCGAAAACTTTAACGGACGATTTCTCGGTTTTTCATTTTTACGATTTTACTGAATAGCAAGATAGGAAAAAAAGTAAACGTCCTATCGAAACGAATCGAAATGCGTTGTATTTGGAATTAAATTCTCTTCTAGATGAACCTAAAATACCTTAAGTAAGGTTAACATTAATCCGGGTTTTAAACGATTTAAAGTATTTTTTTTTTTTTTTTTTTTTTTAAATGCGTTTTTTTTTTTTAATCTGCGAAAAATTGTTGAATTTTTCACTTTTTGTTGAATTTTCTTGGTTCACCTAGGAATTACACTATTAAAAATTTAATTTTTTTTTTTGTTTTTTGGCTCTGATGAAAATTGCGAACTGCATCTTGCCTGCTACAGAGAAAATGCACACTCGAGGCGCCTCCGTAAATATCTCCAAACATGGAGATGGAATCTAATGTATAATCATAAAAAAAATTTGAGAAGACTCTTCAAATATATAAAATTAAATCCTAAAAGTTTCATTTCCTTCCTTTCCAAAAAGATCCTTAAAAATATAGATTTTTTGAAGCCTCTAAAATAGGCTCCCCCCTTAAGGACAGTCCTATTAACTTAGCGGAGTACATTTTTATACCCTGAACAGGGTATATTAAGTTTGTCACGATGTTTGTAACACCCAGAAGGAAGCGTCGAAGACCCTATAAAGTATATATATAAATGATCAGTATGTTGAGCTGAGTCGATTTAGCCATGTCCGTCTGTCTGTCCGTCTGTCCGTCTGTCTGTATATATACGAACTAGTCCCTCAGTTTTTAAGATATTCTTTTGAAATTTTGCAAACGTCATTTTCTCTTCAAGAAGCTGCTCATTTGTCGGAACGGCCGATATCGGACCACTATATCATATAGCTGCCATATAAACTGAACGATCGGAATCAAGTTCTCATATGGAAAACTTTCGCATTTGGATGATACATTGCCAAATTTGGTATAGATTATTTTCTAGAGCAAAAATGTAAACTCTGAAGAATTTGTTCAGATCGGTTAACTATAGCATATAGCTTCCATACAAACTGGACACATAGTTACTAATAGAAATGCACCTGTGAAGGGTATTTGGCTTCGGTGCAACCGAAGTTAACGTTTTTTCTTGTTTTGAAATAGCATATACCCGGGCAATTTATTTTAAGTTCCAGGTGCTTTTTGTCCCAATGTAAGTACGTTTGATGAAAAAACAGACACTTATCTGATTAACTCAGCACCAAACTGTCTTTTGTTGATATTGTTCTTAGATCATTCTTGCTCTTCAGCAACCCTAAATTAACTGATATTAGAGTTATAGTTGATCCTATGTGTTATTCTTAAAATTTTTATAAAAGCTTGTTTTTCAGCGTGAAGAATTCTAACATTTTATAAGAGACTAATGTGTAGGTTTATTTAAAATTAATTTGAAGTCAAATATTTTTGTGACCTCTGTAGGGTCATGGCCGACATGTGACATAATTTTTTTCCATAAAGACTCAAAATATATTTAAAAGCTGCGCATGCCAGTTGTAGTTAAGTATTGTTTCCGAGGTAATGGAAATACTTTCGGATCCAGTATATCTTTCAAAATCACAAACTACATCCAATACAAAAACTAAATTGGAAGAATTGGGCAATTTTCAATTTTTTTTAGCAAATTCTTATTCTTTAAAACTGCTGATTCTATTTTAAAGTTTTCCCTTTTCCAAGTTTATGAGAGCCAAGCGTTTAAGTGAAGTTACAGCCACCTTAACCTACGCATTCACCTCAACCCCAAAACTGACGTTTACTGCTTCTGACGCGTCATTGATATAAAACGAAATGACATGGAATGATTTGGCTGCACTAAAATCCCTTTGGGGAATACGTCGGCTGCTGCCCGTACAGACAGACAGAGGGTAGTAAAGTGTCTGTGGCGCATAAACTTCAACCTAACGGTTTGACAGTACAAACGCATACATACATAAAAGAGAAGTGAGATTAATGTAACTGCCTTTGAAAGACAGATTTATGCAATTTTTTCGAGTGCAAAGATTTTCAACAACAGCAACTACGTACAGCTATGTTGTTGCAGATGTTCGCTTACAAACATAGTTAACTTCGCATCAAAACCGCCCGTTCGCTTGTTTTTGTTGGGTGTTGAAAATTTTATTAGATTTGTCAACATTTTATCGTTTGTTATGTAACTACATATACATACATGTATATAAATGTATAAATACGCATGTGTATAGTTGCTGCCACACTTGAAGGCACTCAAATGTCCTTTAACATTTCCGTTCAGTAATTTCTTGCATATTGTTGAGCGGTGCGGATATGGGCTGTGTAACGGGATATGTTAAACGGCGCGCTTATGATAAATTGCCAATTGCCGTTGTAAACGTATGCGTGTCGTTGTGCAGGGTTACTTGTATCCGCAGCGCTCTTTTACGTCAATGATTCTGCCTTTCTTGTGGGGTTGTTGTCGCCCAGCCGGAGTTTCATTGTTGGTGCTGGTGTTTGACTGGTTTTCACCGATCGCCTTCTGCTTGATGTGCCTCATCTGTTACGAATTAGATTATGCATAATAAAGTTTAATTTATGCGCCACTGCTGCCACGAAAAAAAATCAAAACAGCGACATGAAAGCCGGTGTCAGCGTGTACTTTGTGGGTAGACATGTCTAAATGTGACCATAATTAAGGGAATTGAGTCAGATACTATTGGGAGGTGGAGAGAGATTTATTCTGTTGAGGATTTTGTTTTGTATTGGATATTTTTTCTTAAAAGATTGTTTTTATAATAATAATTATTAGTGTTTTTTGTGTTTAAAGAGGCTCCCACTATTGTTTATTTAAAAAATTACTAGTAAATAAATTCTTTTAAGCAGTCTTAGGTTTAAATATTAATTGAAAAATCTCTATATTCAATTTCAACTAGGAATATCACTAAGTTTGAACTTGTTGGCTAGGTATGGTTTCAATGTTTGCTTGATTACTATATTTTTTCGACTTTTCTAGACTGGGCTTCCTATCAGAATGACACACATACATACGCGATTAATTTTGTGGAATGATTTTTTTTCATACATTAATTTTATTGTCGATATAGCATAAGAAAATTGAGAACGTTTGAACTTTTGGAACACTAAAAAATTGTTTACGATTAAGACTATACTTCGATAAAATGGGGAGATATTTGAACTTGTGGAACACTAAATATTTTGAACGATTTATGAGTATACCTTGATTGTTTTTTTTTTATTTCTAAGAGTTTTTTCAACAATTTTGAGAAATCTTTACCATCAGAAACACAGAATTATATTGGCGATATAGTCAAAAATAACTTAATACGAAATTCTTTGGTTTTTTGAAACTGCTTGTTAACAAAGAAAGCTTGTTTTAAAATTCTCTTTTGTAAAGTTTAATCCGTCATATGAACTTCTGGAACTAACTATTTTTAGAAAATATGATTGACTTTTTTGCAGGACTTTCAGTAACTTAAAATTTTATAAAATTTATTTTGAGA
>JAPZAG010002756.1:0-14461 GCA_027475135.1 Bactrocera correcta | reverse complement strand
ACAACTGTTTAGCATATATAAATTTTTGTAAATTGTTCCAGTGAACCGCAGTGGCGTTTTCCTCAAACTCTTCTAACCACTCCTCTACACCCGGAGAGCTAGAACCATTAAACATTGACAAAGAGTCTTCAATATCACGCAGTGTGAACGTTGCACGTTCATTCGTCGGACCCTGATTCACACTTGGCGGGGAGGAACCAACATCTTCATACTCAGAAACATATTCATCTTCATCACCGTCAGCAGTTAGACCGAAATGCTGAAGCAGTCTGTCTTGCAAAACTATCTTACGTCCTGTAGTCACCAATCCCAATTCAGTCAGTTTTTGTTTCAACCCACTCACATTCAAATTTAAAATTTCACGCCGTTCCATGGTATTCAGTCGTTGTCAGCGATAACAATAAAAATATTAATTTTACACAGTTTTAAAATATAATGTTAAACAAGTATGTTCTGAAAGTGTTAGAGCATTTAAAAAATTAGTGTGCTTTCGTTTTCTCTTAAAGCTAACAATCGTATACAATTATACTTTAAATTCAAATTGTTTCACTACTTTGTATCAAATTCTTCACTTAGTTTTAACAACTGCAATTCATAAAAATCTTAAAATTTCACATCAATTGAATTATGTATTTATCAAAATAATGTTTTTTATTTAATTCTACAATTTCAACTCAACTTAACTCTTTATTTTAATTTCTCTTGTATTAACTTGAAGAATTATGACAATTTAATTATTGCTTAAATGTAAATACAAAAATGTTGAAATTAATACGTCTGGCAATTCGTTTGCATTTATCAATTCTTTAGCTACTACTTTCTACTTATCTGCTTCCCGCAACTCGACGAAATTCTCTCAACTTTGCTGCTCTCCTTACATCGACGCTCTCCTCTCCAGCTACTGCCACGCAACCGTGTCGTAAATCCAAAGTAACGAAATTTCACCGCCTCCAGCAATATTTTCAAAACACAGTTTGTTTGTGCTTTACAGCCACCGCCACACAAACTCTCTGCATACAAGCCTTTGTACAGAATTCACGCAACTCGTAAACTCGCTGCAGCAAAACGCTTCTATTTCGCACTTACAGCCACCGCCGTGCAAAATCTCCTCTAATACAATTGAATAGAACTCGTTACATTGCCTCTCTCATTTATGTGGCGATCGCTGCTACATGCTCTTATCCGTTCGTTGTCTCGTTACTGCTCAGCCTCTGCCGATATCATTTACATGCATCCACCGTTGCTAGTGTCGGTGCCGATTCGTCGCTGATTTCAAATTTTAGCCGTTCATTACGCGTCATGTATAATCTCAGCGTTATGTACAACTTGGCGTTATGAACAACTTGGCGCAGGGCCGGTTTTAACACTACCAGCGCCCTGGGCGAGATTTCTACGGCGCCCTCCAACTGCAATTCAAACCAATTCGAAAAAAGGGAAAACATTTCATGAAATAACCGTTTATTAAGAGGAGTAATTATTTATTATAAAAACTATCCATTTATTAAAAAAACACTAATAAAATTTTACTTTTCTGGCCTTTCTATCAGCGAACTCTTTTATAAGGTTGTCAAAGTCGATGTTTTCAGCAATTTCGTTTTCAATTGACAAAGTTGCTAAGTTTGTCAATCTAGATTGAGAAATTGTTGATCGAAGATAGGTTTTTATCAGCTTCAGCTTTGAAAAGCTCCGCTCCCCACTAGCAACCGTTACAGGTATAGTTAATAATATTCGCAATGCTATCCATACATTTGGATACAGTTCTTGTAAGTTGTAATCTTTGATGAAATTTAAAACAAAAATGGGAGTAACCACATTTTGGTCAGGCAAAAAGGATATCAGACTTACAAGTTCATCACACAACATACAACCATCTATGTCTGATTTAGAGTCTACAGTTAATTTTAATTGGAGATCACTACAGAGCTTGACAAGGTCGGGCTTTTCTGGAATCTGTTTAATATTGTACAAAAAAGACCAAGATTCCGAGTACTCATTTAACTGTTCAAACCTTTCATTGACTGAAATTAATGTAGCGTCCAAAAGACAGTTGAAAAATTCAACCTCAAATTTTTTTTCTGGAGAAGTTATAGGGTCATCGCGTGCAATTTCACTAGCTTGACGCTTAACACGTCGAATTCTTGTTGTAGCTCGAAATACAGGTTCAATTTCTAGTTCTTCGGCCAACTCCTTCGCAGTTAAAATAGCGCTTTTAAAGCCTGTATTTCTGTAGTCTTCCAAGAAATTGCAGCATTTTTTCAACATTTCTGTACATTTACCAAGATCCATATCTGTTGACTGTAGAGATTTACTTACAATATTTATTTGATAAAGTATGTCATACCAAACAACCAATGAAACTATGAAGCTGAAATCTTTTAGCTGTTCGGCCAGAGTAGTAGCCTCATGAGACACTTGAACATCAGTTTTCTGAGTTTCAAGAGCCAAAGTAATCAAAGCATCATGGATAGTACTAATTTGATAACGGACTGCTTTAACACTACTTATTCTTGCTTCCCAACGTGTGTCACTGAGCTTTTTTATAGTATATAGTCCCAAGTGATCGGTTAGAATTTTCCATCGATGAACAGAAGCTGAAAACAATGTGAACAACCTCTGAAGTACCCCAAACAAAGTGACTGATCCTACGGATGACTTAGCGGCATCGCATAGTACTAGATTGTAGCTATGACAGCCACACGGCACATAAACAGCTAAGGGGTTTAAGTCGAGAATTCTCCTTTGAACCCCAATATTTTTTCCTTTCATATTCGCCCCGTTGTCATAACCCTGACCCCTGCAATCGTTCAATTCTAGTCCGTATTTATTTAAAACATTAATAATAACTTCAGTCAGTCTTTTACCAGTTGACTCATTGACAGGTATAAATTCCAAGAAATGCTCTTTTACTGATATTTTTTCATTATCGTCTGATAAATCAACAAATCGTAATGTTAGCGAAAGTTGTTCTACATGACTAATGTCAGGAGTACAGTCAGCTATAATAGAATAATATTTTGATTTCTTTGTGTGTAATATGATTTCTGACTTCACTTTTTCACCCATCAGCTCTATTAATTCATTTTGAATGTCTTTTCCACAGTAGTGGTCTGAAATATCACCCTTCATAGCTAATCGCAAGTGCTCCTGCATGACTAGATCAAATTTGGCTAGTAGTTGTACTAAGCCTAAGAACTTTCCGTTATTTGGCGTATATAGTTTGTCGGAAGTACCTCTGAACGCCATATTGTTTTCGGCTAAATAAAGTGTGATATGCATCAATCTAGACAAAACATTATTCCATCTTGTAGTTTCCTTTCTAATCAAGTGTTGCTCTTGGCAGTCTATTGTTTTTCCTATTTTTAATCGTAGTTCAGCCTCAATCCATGAAAGGTAAAACTTCTTATGAAAAGTGCTATTTTCATGAATTTTTAGCATTTCAGACAAGTGTTTCCAGTTGTTATACCCTTCAGATACTAAGTTCGACGTTGAGCTACTATCAAATAGTCTACAACAAAAACAATAAACTCGATCCTTAGAAACGGAGTAAATTAACCAACGGCGCTGAATTGTTTCATTGTTTGCAAGATTTTTTTTAAAATGGGAATTAGAGAAATGTCGGCCTGTATCATTCTTCGGATAATTATCAATATGAGTTTGCACTGGGCCACTAGTAATTATATGATCAATGATTTTGCCATTTCGAGTGACTGGCCAAGTGGCAGGATCCGATATATTGGCGACAACAGTACTAACGTCATTTGTAATTGTACCACAGCTTATCATCTCACTTTGGGAAACTTTGTCCACGATCTCTTCAACACAATCTTCAGTTATCTGATTTGACTTGTCAGATAGAGGCTCCGCTACCGATACATTAATTTGTATTCCAGATGTAGATGGCATATTCAGGTCTTCATTTTTTGTTGTGATATATTTATCTATATTCATGAACTTTTTTGTTCTCTGAAATTCCTTCTCTTTTTCTGCTTTCCGTTTTCTATATTCTGACCCAGATGGTTTTTTTTTTCTCAACGTTTTCAGACATTTTGTACTAATCAATTTTTGTAAATTAATAAAATCTGCAACAAATTAAACCTTTAGGTCCAATAATTTCTAAAAATAGATAAATACAATAAAATTTACAAATCAAACAACTTTAAACAGATTTAAATCGTATAATTGAGTTATTATTCGTTTTTTTTTTTCAAAAGACTTCGAACTTTTTTGTATGGAGCTTGGCATATGCTAAAATTTTAAGTACCTAAAATGTCGTATTTTGGTGTACACATAGGTGTACGTAAAACGTACGGCAATCGACAAATAATATTCATAATTACAAACAACAAATATTTTTTGACAGGATGTCGTAAATGATATACTTTCTGAGATATTTCAGTTTGAAAATGTAAAATAAAATAATGTATTTTCTACAAAAAATTATAGGTATTGCAATTATAATAATATGTATAACCAATATTACATTTTTTAGAAGCCACTTATTTCTCCGCCACCCCACGCCAAACATTTAAACAAACAAATGTTACCTCTTTATTATAATAATTATAGATAGATAAAAGTACTTACCTAATTAAATAATCCGACAAAAAACAAATAAGTATATTCTTTTACACCATACAACTTTTTAAATAAAACTAATGTCACTCGATAGTAGAAACGGATAGTGACGAACATAGCCTCGCAATGGAACATGGACCGTCTGGTTACTACTTCGCGTCTGTTTGTTTTAAAATAATTGTTTTGAATGTGCACCAATTTATAATGCGAATGAGCTGAGTTTGTTACGCTTCGCTAAAATAACGCAAGCTCTTTTTAACCAAAAAGTTGAAAGGAGATAGACAATGTGTTTTTCTATGATTGGGAATTCGCCGTAAAATGAACTCCGATTGAACAGATTGAATAGTGCGTCCCATTCATGTGTTGCTAACATAAAAAAATCCGCTTAATTTAGGGAATTTACGACTAAGCAGACCTCGAACTATGAGCATGAGCTGAGGGGCGCCTACGGCGCCCCTTTTGACCGGCGCCCTGGGCGGTCGCCCAACCGCGCCCTACCCTAACACCGCTACTGACTTGGCGTTATGTACAACTTGGCGTTATGTACTGTACCCACATACGAAACGAATTTTTGCAGATTTGTAAATTTTTTTGTGCTGCTTATTGATATTTTAAAGAATATTCAATTTGAGCGTTTTAGATGCGCGTAATGTTTTATTGCACTGCTCGACAATTTTTCCTTTACCCGGCTTATTTTACTGTAAGCGTCACTTTTCACGTACCGATTCGATCTCACACCTGACACCACTTGTAGGGATTACTATAGTGAACACCACCCACACTCCCCGTCCGGATATTAAAACACAATATTTAAACGTTCAACCAGTGTTTATTTTTTAAAACAAAGTCTTGAATATAGTTCTTAAGATTATATGTAGTACACACATACGCACTAGCATAAACGTTTTCGCGGACAACGGCTCGGCACGACTTACAGTTCGCGGCAACTCAAACTCAACTGAACTTTGGCTGGTTTGTCTTTGTTCGAGTTTCGTCAAAAGTTCATCCAGTTAAAGGGTTGCGTCATTGTGTTCTTTTGTCAGCGTTGTATTGTTGACCACTTCTAGTCCGGTGTTCGGATCCCACATGAATGCACATCTTCTAAAGAAAGGCCGTCACCTTTGTAGGAAAGACATTATAGTGGTCTGGTAGTTTGAAAATAAAAATGATGTGGAGTCTGCCGACAGAAAACTCCACCTCCTACCCTCATTGCAGCTCTTGTCCAACGGCTTTGCGTCGCCTTTAAATCCCTCGCAAGTGTGTGAGCAGAGAATGAACCACCAGGAGAAGGTTCCACGATGCAGTAATCTCAATTTGAAGAAATGCAATCTAAATAGTGGAGAACTGCAGTGTATCCCTATCAGGGGCTCTCATATATTTAGCAAAATTGGCAGGCCTTTCCTTAATCACTGTGTCAAATATGACCACGATCTGTCAACGAGTTTGTTCACAGAAGCTGCTTAAGTCTGTACAATTCAGTAGTGCGTTGAGATTTTTACAATGGATAAAAATAGTGAACATAGAATTTGTCACAAATTTTATATTTCTGACCGAATTTCGTGTATGGAATAGTTACGAATGTTGGAAAAGGCTTACGGTTTATCAGTTTCAATCAACAACACAAGCCTACGATTTGTACGAAGTTTTCTAATATGGACGAGAGATCGTTGAAGACTTGCCTCGTTCTGGACGATATTCGACCTCTTCAACTGATGAAAATATTAAAAAAAGTCAAAAATGTGGAGCTTGAAAATCGTCAGGCCAGTATTAAAGAAATTATAGGACTGTTCGACATCTCTCGCGAGTCCGTTCGAATGATTTTGACTGATATCTTGGTTAAAAAACGCGTTTTTGCTCCACTCTTCCCCATAAAGCTAAATTATTTTTCAAAAATTATACCGTAAACCGTATGCCGATCCAACATTCATGGCATTATAACTGCCAATGAGACATGGCTTTGTTAGTTTGACATGCAAATTAGTCAACAATCATCAAAATGGGAGAAAAAAAGAGACGAAACCCAAAAAACCAGGCCAAAGCCGCTCAAAAGTCCTGGTGATGCTCATTGTTTTTTTATATTTATGGTTTGGTGCATAAAGAATTGGTTGCGGGGGGACAGACGGCCAATAAGGAAGTCTATTTGGACATATTGAGGCTTTTGCGTGCAAACAGCCGTCGAAAACGGCCGGAATTGTGAAGAACTAGTCATGACTTTTACTTAATGATAATGAATACGGGAAACGAACCACGATTGTGACCGAATTTAAAGCCAAAAACGCAATAAATACTATCGGGCAAACAACCACCGTATTCACCAGACTTGGTTCCGTGTGATTTTTTCTTGTTCCCCAAGATAAAACAAAATTCGCTGAAGGAGCTGAACTTCAAAAAAGACTTACAATAACAAGCGGGAACTGGAAAAAGCGTTGGCATGAGTGCTTTACATCGGGAGGGGACTACTTTGAAGACAACAAAGTAAATATTGATTAATAATGGAATATTATGCGTTTTATTTAAAATTTTCAGGTATATTTTTGCCACAATGTACATCATAGTAGCTTTATCTTAAGGCACCCAGATAATTTGACTTTAACTAATTTTGACGAGGACTCCATTATAATTTTTAGTAGATAGATATGGTAAGTAAGATTTTTGTCCCTTAAACATATAATTAAACGTCAGCTAAAGCTAGATCAACCAAACGTTGTGGAAACATTGCATATAGCTGAAATACAAACTGAACATCAGAATCAAGTTTTGTAAGGAAAACTTTTTTTATTTGACAATATATGTTTATGAGATTTCGGATGAATTATTAGGTAAAGCTGACTAGAATATCCGAAGAAATTTTCGAAATCGAACCCTAGCTTATAGATGACATACAAACCGACGCACACTGGTCGATTTCATAGGCCAAAAATAAAAAAAATAAAAGCTTGAAACTGTTTGTATCAAAGCTATTTCTTAAAGTACCAATAAAACTAACGGTGAATACATTTTTGCTCTATCCCATTCGTAAGGGCTACGAAAAGTGAGAGAAGTGAGGCAATAGAAACACGGGGACTGTGCAGTGAAAATAGCTTACAAATTATCTCTCTAATAAATTAAGTTGCAATATAAAATCGTGTTCAGTCCCCATAAAACGAAATGAATATTATTAATAGAGGTATATGATATATAACAAAGAGGTTTTTATGGGAATAATATGTTGTTTTATTATTTTAAAATAATTTAAGTGCCCTTCTGAGTGGTATGTTTTTCTTTATACTTCGATTTAAGGTATACAAAAAGTTGTGATCCCTGTCTCGCCTTCAAATGAATCAAGTTTTTAAGTCTATGCTTTTGATTTCAACTGCATCTCTTTGCATCTTTCTTTGTTCTTCATGTTATTCTACCAGGCATGTGATTTTTTGTGTTTTATTTTTACAATTTTTTATATTAAGTGTATTTTTGAAAATTTTGAAATTTTTCATCATATATATTATATATGTACATATTTGAGCTTTGTTTTTCATTTTATCATTTTTTCACTTTTATCAAATGTTTCTTTCAGACGAACTTTTATTTAGACATCATATCTGTGTAAGCTTTCACGTCTAGGGTTTAGAAAATGTATGAAGTAATATCTCTAATCACCAAAGCAAATTTAACCAAGCATCACCTTCGTTAACAAAAAGCTTTATATTAATTTTTTACCCTGGTTTCATAACATTTTAAAGGACAAACAGTTATTCTGAGCAACTAAAGGTCTCAGAATCTGGTGTTGAAATTGAGATAAAAAATTCTTGGAGCACACCGCGTCACAAATGTAATTAATGAACGCAATGAGTCCTCTAATATGTGGCTTTGACAGCAGCTCTGGTCAGAGCGAATATAAGCAGAAATTTGAAAATAATAATTTGGAAGATAATAATTTATTTCTCCCGACATATGTCCTTGTATAACTGATAATAAAATCGCAAAATGATGAAGAGCACAAACAAATTTGGAAAAACACCTCCTGTTCGAACTCAATTTCAAAAGGAATCAGAATCCTGCAAAGGAATTAACTTCAAAATATTCCTGGTATTATCTTCCTTTGTCAGTCCGTAAAATTTTAATTCACGCTCCCGATGTTATTCAATATGCACCAATTGGAGACGCTAAGATGAATTGACTTCATCGCACACATAAGAACTAACGGGTCGCTAAAAATGAGGACTTGCTAAACCGATTACTTTTGAGCTTAGATCCTTTCATCACCAGTCAAAGAAAGCTATTATACAAAATTAAATCAATTTTATTAAAATCATTTTTTGATTTAGTCAAATAATATTCAAAAAAATCCTTTTTTCGTTTATCAACTTTTTTAATTTAATATAATTAATTAAAATTCGTTACCATCGGGTGGTGGCGGAGTGGTAATCGGAAGAGGGACATTTAAAAAGCTTTGGCAAAAGTTTCACTTTTATGTATATAGGTAGTGAAAGTATTTTTGGCCGCTGGATCCATACAAGACCGACCACTGTGCGACGGATTAAAATTAAGTTCTTGTATGGAAGCATTTTTATTTGTATATTCCAACTTCGGTGCAACCAAAGTTCACCTTTTTTGGTTTTTAGTTTTGAAATATTTAAATGAAGTTAAGTGGACACTTGGAACTGCGATCTACCGTACTTGTGTTTTTGTGTTTAAATAAAAATAATTTATACTTAGCATTTTCATTTCATTAAAGCCTCATTTTGCCTGCTAACCGCTGAATAGAAGATGAAATTCCCTGCAAAATATTAAAATTTATTTGCGTCTATTTAAAAGTAAATGTTTAAACACTAACCCACATTTGGAGCGTCAACGTAGCAGAATTCAATTTCATTTATGCAAATATTTACCACCCATTTGAACTATTTGTAAAACAACGGTCTTTTAAATATGCATGCATCTAAATTGGTTTTTGCCAATAAATTGCCTGCATCGTTTATGGTCATATTTCAATGCGTACACACATACTCGCACACCAGTTTGTACATAAATATGCAAACACACAGGCACACCGAAGTATGCTCGTGTGACACCTAAATGCGCGCAAAGCTTGTCAAAGTGTTTACATTATAATTAACATGACAAAAGTGCGATTAAACGTTATTTCTGCGTTATTAAAATTCGAGTTCACAACAATTTTGTTAAAGCCACACACACACACACATACACGTTCACATAAAGCACTGAAGGCAATAGATATTTGGCAGCTATTCGTGCGTTTAAACGTCTGGCTTTTGCTGCTCTTTTCAGGCGCGTAAATGCGCAAATAAGCGCATATATGTGAATACGCCTCGGCATTGAACACATACAAATATGCCTCTATATGGACGGTATGTAGCATCGTGTTCCAAAAAAAAGTCGCCTACACACATGCATTTGGCGCGCGCCTATCGATTGAATGGCAATAATATTACAGTTATAAACAATAACCGCCAATTGAATGAAATCAACGTGAAGCTGCTTGGAGGCCAACAACACCAAACACACATTGGTAATTCGATTTTACGATGATATTTGGGGCATTAAAATCAATGCTTCAATACTCGTGTATATAAGTATGTGACCGCCAATATGCCACATGCAGCGAGGGTAAATGGCGTATGTGGCATGCAGCACGTCAATGGCGTTAATTTTCGTCTGCATTTTGGTAATTGAACGCAATGATAACAAAATCACGAGGCAATTTACCGGCATTACATATGCCCTGTGTGGCTCGTACATGAATAAATACACGTACGAAAATAAATATTTACATATATTTAGGCACATGGACGTATTTATGTGTGTGCCTTTAACCTTGAATGTGTGTACTTCCATGGAAGCTGAATACAGGATTGTATGTAACATGTGTAACCAGTAAGCTCACAATTGTTCAGCGAGCATGCTTGTTAAAACACCTTCTTTTCGCTTGCTGTTTGTAAAGCTTTAAGCGAAATGAAGCAGTGTCCGTCTGTTTCGCTGCCTAGCCGAGCTTTTTCGCTTGCTAGAGTCAAATTCTTTATTCTGATTTAAGTATGATGTTATACATACCGCCAAATCTTAAGCAAAGTTTACAAGTCACAAAAACTTCAACAATTTGATACCAAAAAGAAAAAACATTAACTTCGATTAAACCTCAGCTAGAATGCCCTACATAAACAACGAAGTTTGCCAAGAGGACTTCGATTTTTATCGTCTAATTCATATGAAAGCTATATGACATATGAATGTGTCCAAAAAATAAGGTAACATTTGAATTTAAACTGCGCGCGTCGAAGGATTTGGAGAATTATATTTTTTTTAAGTTTGTTGTACTATCAGTCACATTTATATCAAATTTCATGTCAAACTATTCATTTGTGTTTGAGATACGTGTCGTTTTGTGAGCTGCTAAAAGTGAGTTTTTCGTTTTTTTGCGATGTCGAAATTTGTTGAGCAAAGAATTTGCATTAAATTTTGTTTACGGAATCAATTTTCTTCTGCGGATATGTTAAAGATGGTGCAGAAAGCTCTTGGTGATGAGGCTATGTCTAAAAAAAAATTTTTACAAGTGGTATAGAGAGTTCCAAACCGGCCGTGAACATGTCGAAGACGAAGAGCCTCCAGGGCGACCATCAACCTCAATTGACGAAGCTCACGTTCAACAAATCAAAGATTTGGTGTTGAAAAACCGTCGATTAACAATTAGAGACCCTGCTGATGAAGTTGGCATATTGAAAAGCTCAGCCAATACCATTTTGAAGGATGTTTTGGGCATCAAGCGCGTCAAATCTCGACTGGTACCGAAAACATTGAATTTTTTGGAAAAAAGGCGTCGCGTTGAAGTGTGTGAAGCGATGCTTTCCGACTACCAGGGTGTCATGAAACGCATTATAACTGGCGGTGAGACTTGGATCTATGCTTACGACCCCGAAACAACCTATCAATCGAGCGAAATCGTGCCAAAAGAGAGCCGAGACCAAAAAAATCGCGCCCAAGTCGCTCAAAAATCAAGGTCATGTTGACTGTTTTCTTCGATTATCGTGGTGTTGCGCATTATGAATTCCTTCCAACTGGTCAAACAGTCAACAAGGAATATTATTTGAACGTTATGCGTCGTTTGCGTAACGCCATCCGCCTTAAAAAGCCGGAATTGTGAAAAAACTCAACCCATATCGTTCCGCAACCACCGTATTCACCAGATCTGGCGCCGTGCGACTTCTGGCTGTTCACTAAGCTCAAAGGACCGCTCCGGGAACACCGTTTTTATACGATAGAGGAGATTCAAGCCACAGCGAAGACGGAACTGAAGGCCATCCCGGAAAGTGACTACAACCAGTGTTTCGAAAATGGGAAAATCCGTTGGCATAAGTGCATTGAATCGGGAGGGGATTACTTTGAACTGGATGATATTGATTTGGAAGAATAAATAAAGAATTTTAAAAATAAATACAATGTCATGTTATTTTTTGGGCACATATATATGACATAGAAATCCGGTGTCTGTAATGACCCCTTAAAGCCTTACGACTTGTTACTGCCGAATGACATGCGTAATGTTTAGCTCCTAGGCCTGAATCGATAAAGGATGGTTCGCATAGACCTTAGACTTTATATATCCTCACAGGAAAAGTTAAACGGAGTGATATCAAATAATCTTGGTGGCCCAAGCTTGAAAATATCTGCTCACCGAAGTGTTCTCTCAATAAATCCATTGATTGAATCGTCTTGTTGAAACCAAATGTTGTCGAAACCACGACCCTTAATTGCTGTTTGGGTGAAACGAAATTTCGTTCGCCGAGACCATGAGCTATTGAAGCTATTTTCAGCTCAAAAACGTCGAATCTTCTTGGAACTTTTCGACTGCCCATAGAGCGAAGCAATGTCGCTTGGCGAGGTCGAGCGGCTTCAGATCATGCACAAGTCGTATTGTGTATGCTTTTAATTTAAGATCTCGACTTTTAATTTAAGATATCGAGGAAAAATGCGCCAAGTCGTTCCACACGTCAGTCCGAGTTGCTGGTAATGGCGCTGAATCGACTCTCCACGGTCTTCGCGCACATTCTCAGTTACAGCTACTATATTTTCTTTCCATTTTACATTCAACATTACCGAAGTACGCGATCTGTCAAAAAAGAGCTTTAAAAAAAACTTGGATCACCCCAATAAATTTGCAAGCAACGGTAAGTACTTGTGTTAAAGTTTAAGGTCAAACAATTTTGAATATTTTGAATACGCCAAGAGATTAAGTTTTTATTGAAAATAGTTACTCATAGAGAACTGTTTATACCATAACAAGTCCATGCAACCTAGATTTGGCACAAAATGATGTTCAAAATAGAAACTCAAAGCGGAGATATATCGGAAAAAATAACTATGTTCTCTCAATATTAAATATCTTTTGAAGTCACAGCAGAATCGTAGACGAATAATTAGTAACGAAAGGGAAAACTCTGACGTTATAATCGGACGTCAGCTCACAGTTTTCCAATATTCTACACGATCTCTGCAAGATTTAAACATGGAAGAAGAAGCTTCCATTGGAGTGACAATCGGTCGACACCTGAGAGGTGAATAGGTTTTCCAAAAAACAGACGCCAACTTGTAACGGGTGATTTTTTTGAGGTTAGGATTTTCATGCATTAGTATTTGACAGATTACGGGGGATTTCAGACATGGTGTAAAAGAGAAAGATGCTCAGTATGCTTTGACATTTCATCATGAATAGACTTACTAACGAGCAACGCTTGCAAATCATTGAATTTTATTACCAAAATCAGTGTTCGGTTCGAAATGTGTTTCGCGCTTTACGTCCGATTTATGGTCTACAGCGATGAGGCTCATTTCTGGTTGAATGGCTACGTAAATAAGCAAAATTGCCGCATTTGGGGTGAAGAGCAACCAGAAGCCGTTCAAGAACTGCCCATGCATCCCGAAAAATGCACTGTTTGGTGTGGTTTGTACGCTGGTGGAATCATTGGACCGTATTTTTTCAAAGATGCTGTTGGACGCAACGTTACGGGAATGGCGATCGCTATCGTTCGATGCTAACAAACTTTTTGTTGCCAAAAATGGAAGAACTGAACTTGGTTGACATGTGGTTTCAACAAGATGGCGCTACATGCCACACAGCTCGCGATTCTATTGCCATTTTTAGGGAAAACTTCGGACAACAAGTTGGCCACCAAGATCATGCGATTTAACGCCTTTAGACTATTTTTTGTGGGGCTACGTCAAGTCTAAAGTCTACAGAAATAAGCCAGCAACTATTCCAGCTTTGGAAGACAACATTTCCGAAGAAATTCGGGCTATTCCGGCCGAAATGCTCGAAAAAGTTGCCCAAAATTGGACTTTCCGAAAGGACCACCTAAGACGCAGCCGCGGTCAACATTTAAATGAAATTATCTTCAAAAAGTAAATGTCATGAACCAATCTAACGTTTCAAATAAAGAACCGATGAGATTTTGCAAATTTTATGCGTTTTTTTTTTTTAAAAAAAATTATCAAGCTCTTAAAAAATCACCCTTTACTTTAGGCCGATAATAATAACGAAAATTCTGAATAACATTAAGAATAAAATTTTCATGCTCTTAAAGTGTAGATAAACCATAAATTCATAATTCATATTCACAGGTGAGCAACTAGAATAAGCTTGGGTGCTCACGCTAATGGAGTAGGAATAAGAATTTAAACTTAAATTTGTATATAATGAGACTTTAAGGCTCCAAGATTTACTTATAATAGCTTAAAATTTAAATTTGTGAACACACACACACACACACATATATATATATGTACACACAGTTGTAGGTAAGATTTCATTGTTTTATCAGAGAATTTATCATTTCTGGCTTACACCCATTCGCTGTCATATTGTTTCGGTATCTTCATCCACCATCGTGCCTGCAAA
>JAPZAG010000281.1:0-50099 GCA_027475135.1 Bactrocera correcta | reverse complement strand
ACAATTAGCCGGTGTTTTGTTTTTTATACCCAAGTAGAATTTAAATAACTGTAGATTTTTCGTAATAAAGTATTAACCTCAGCTGGGGTTAGGTTAAGTTGGAGATATAGGCTGATTTGTCGTGAGACCACGAAAAAAGACCCCACTTGGACTGCTAAAACAAGCTTATCTGTTGTGTTGTCGGGAACTCACAGATCGGAATCAAAAAGGCGCCTATTATCTACTCCATTCAGCTCGCCGGGTTCGTTAAAAGTATGGCAACCATAATTTAGACTATCGTAAATTAGACAGTAGAGGAGAAATTGTCTAGATGTTTCCTGCTTCTTTTTCATTGCAATTTTGACAAGCTGCGTCCTACAAAACCTTTAACTTCAACTCATAATGAGACAGTGTCTGGTTAAGACGCCTATCTTTGCGGCAATTTGAGCTTTGCTAAGAGCTAGCAGTTCAAAGAACTTTTTAGATTCCATTCTGGTATTTCGCAACCCAAGAACTGGTTGCTGAACAACGATTGTTGAGCTTGTGCGAAGCTTATAGATCCAGCGTCATAATGCGTGATGACAACGGTATCCCTGCTTGTTTCCATCCTGATAGAAATTATGTGTGGTATGGGCTTTAAAATTTCAAGTGATTCTGCTCTGGCCAGGCACCCAGGCAAGTTTAGTATAGAAGTAACTTGATGCTTCTGCTAGTGAGGTCCTGCAGTCTTTGACTTGATATGAGCTCACAGTCAGTGAGTTCAAGGCCTGTATAGCAGCTTTGCTATCTGAGTGGAGGCATACCTCTCTAAAGGAAGCCACACTTCAGCTTGAGAAACATTGCAGTGATCTGGCAGCCTGAAACAAGAGTTGATTGAGCGCTTCCGATAGAAGACACCTCCGCCAACCTTACTCTTGAGCTTCGATCCATCCGAGAAAAGGCTCACTGCGAGTCTTCTAACGACTTCTTGGACTATACAACAAAATCAGTTAGGTATTTTTGAACATTTCTAACGAATTGAGAAATGTGTCGGTAAAATTCTACACAAAAACCATCTGGATTAATGGCAGGACTTTGAGTAGTAGATCCCTAGATACGACCACTTCCAAAACATGTGTCTTAGAGAAAGTTAGAACTTCAATCACTCGACTTCTTTTTATATGAATTCGGTTCTGCAAAGCTTCACAAAGTTGCCTCTGTACCATGTACTCTATATATTCCATAGAAGTCACCAGGTAGATTCATTTGGTGCATCCGTATTCAATCTCCCCTACTATCTTCACGTTTTGTTCTATTTCTTTTCCATTCAGTTTTTGAAATCCTACTCGTTTCGATAGTATACCTGTGTTCTTGTGGGGTACTGTTTCGTTTTGATTGTTGTTTTCGTTTTTTTATTTTATTGTTCTTTATTTATTTGCATTGTTTTGAAAATGCCGTTGCTTTTCAACTGCTCAACGACTCTATCCTAGTGCCGGCTTTTTTACTCTCTTTACACACTTTGCTTGACTTCCTTTTCCGTTACGCTTTTCTATTATATTCTTCCGTGAGTCGGTCTGTACGTGTGTTCCTCATGCCTATTGACCTAATTTATGAACTTGTCCGTCGCCTTTCTGTGCGGTAACACAATACGCGTACGAGTATCTGTTAATTTCATTTACAGGTCGCTTGACTCTCTTTATGGGCAGGCAGGCACAGGCCGGTAGTTAGTTATCGGATATTTTTCGAGTGATATTCATATCCATGCGTTGATAATACCATATTTCTCATGCTCTAAATAAATAGTCGAAGATGTAACCTGTCTGTTGCGCAGTTAGTGAGAGATCGTAGATAAGAGATTTATGAGCGAAATTGTTGACACAAGGAAATGCAATATTTTTTCAAGACTTTTCTCTATTCTTTGGAAAGGGCTATAAAATTTCGTTGTACTGTGTAATAAAAGTTTGAATTTTATTACCAATTATTTTATAATTAATTGTAGGTGTGTTCTTTAGTTGAGACATCTACATTAAACTTTATTAGTTTGGTGGCCGTGTTTGAAGGGTAAGTTAAAAGAGATAACGATTTCATCTGATTAGATACGGATACATTTTCTTAAAATGTAGAGCAATGAAACTGAGAAGAAACTAGAAAACAGTGAACACACAACAGATCGAAGTAAAGTTTAGGTACCACTTAAGCGTGTGCCGCATTTTAATAAAGTCTAGCACCATTTCCTGTATTTCCAGCTTAGTTCGGTTCACTTCCCTCAAAAGCATAAGAGATTGTTAGCATAATTTCCAGTCCTCCATGATACCCAAGAAAAATGTTAAATCAATACGCAGAACCCAGTTGGCAAATTGACATCATAAAACTAGTTTAACCCGCATTAATTCAATTTTGACTAGGCAGTGTTTCAAGACAGTTCATTCGACTGAAATAAAATATTTGTTAGGCCTGTATAGAGCTCTTTATCCACCAAAACGTCTTATTTAAGATAAATGTAAAATGAGCCAATGGTGCGACTGCTAAGAAATCCTCATCGAACTGAGTCTCTCTAACAGAGCGTTTTCTGTTCATCGAGAACGAATTTATTTTCCGATCATCACAATCTGTATTAATTTATCAACAATATCTTCAATATTCCCTGCGATAAAAAAAAAATTCCAAAATAAAATCCATTACTTAAATCAAATGTGATCCAGTTAACTCACTAGATCGAACGAGAGATTAAGAAAAGGGATGGTAAAAAGACCGAAATAACTTCGGATATTTACTGTTTATACAACTTTATAGAAAGAGGCATTACGAATGCAGATCATACAGTCTATGATTTCGTACCTCATTTGAGATAAATACCTGGGTTGGCTTGAAAAACTCCGTTGTCCCCTTTAATTCTGTCCTTCTAGAAAAATTCTGGGCTAAGGTGTCTTTAGAAAACTAAATCAGACCACAAGCGAATAATGAAAACCTCGTTGATTGTTACTGAGGATCTCGCACTACAACCAAAAAATAGGTAGGATGTTCCTGAAAACTCGGCAGAACTCTATGAAATTCAAAGAAGACAAGATTGTTTCTAATTAGTGCTTGGTTAAGGGAGTATGAATCAAAGCCAGAGAACAATCTCCATTAATAAAGTTCTGAACTTCACGATGTCTCGGAATTACACCACTTTTTAGCGTATCCATCGTCCACATGTAGAAAGTGTAGTGAAGTGGGTAGGAGAGAGATGCTTGAACACCTCGTCTGCTTATGTCCGACCGTAACAAGAACTTGGCTTACAAATCTAGGAGCTTCGCAGTTCAAGGGACTGGATGAAATAGCAGAATTAGATATCAAGTCGTCCTGCACAACGTAAACTAAAACCATAACAGGTAGGATGTTCCTGAAAACTCAACAGAGCTATAAGATATTCAACAAATCGTTATTGATTGTAATTAAAGCCTGGTTTTGGGAGTATGAAGCAAAGGCAGAGAATATTCACCGATAATGAAGCTCTGAACTTCGCGATGGCTCGGTATTATACCACTTTTTAGCGGATCCAGTGAAGTTGGGATGAGGGAGATACTTGCACACCTTCTCTGCTTATGTCCGACCTTATCAAGAACTAGGCATAGATTTCTAGGAGTTTCGCAGTTCAAGGGACTAGATGAAGTGGCAGAATTAGATATCAAGTGGTCCTGCAAGACGTAAGCTTTAGCTCGTATTAATCTTCCAGATACTTTCTGGCCGATCTAAAGGACCAAATATGATATTAACCCGATATTAAAGTGTATAATATGATATCAAGCTGTTACCAAATGACTAATCTGATTTATTAAAACTTATCGATTTTTTCGCCATATTTTTGAGACCTAAATGTTTTCTTATTTTCTAGCTTGATATGAGGACTTATAAACGTCAGTAAGAAACCCACGGCCCACTGGTAAACTGAATACTTTTGAATAGATGAACTTTAGTCGATCGGAAGCCAATGTTGAGGTTATGAAAGCTGGAAAATCCAACTGACTACAATGTGTTCCTTAAGGAAAGCGCAAGCCGATACTCAAAGTTATGACACGTGCCTTAGCTAGACTCGGCATCCTGCGCATACACTGACGTATAACTAAACATTATGCGCTTTAATTAAGTAGCAGTTGCATGGGTGTTATTTAAAAACAAAAAAAATTGCAATTGCACTTGCCAATTTAGTAGCTGCGTGCCGGCGTATAAAGACATAAAATCACGCACTGCCAACTTCCAGCACGCAATGTCTCGACGAAGTTACACAGCGCTGCAGCGCATGCAAGATCTTCGCAGCATTTGCACGTGCCCTCCAACGACAGCCACGTCGAATCGGAGCCCAGACAAATTTCAATGCAACGCTGCAGCGCTCCACACCGTCGGCACTCGCTGCTGCCGGCACGCCATAAAAAATAATAATCGCGTTGTCGTGAAATTAGCACTTAATGCTGAAATTAATTACCTCAACGCGAGGTGTGCGGCGTGTGAGGCGCGGTGTATGCCAGGTTTCATTCCGCGGGCGGTGCTACTGCACTTGCAGCAGCTCACTTGCCGGCGTTGGCAGTTGCAACAGGCGCGCTCTGGGCGCTGCCGATTTTTCGTGCGATTCATTGGAATTCTTCGGTCACTGTTCTTTGTTAGTTGCTCGCACTTCGTTGTGCAAATGGACTTTTGCACCAAAATGGATGTGTGATATGTGGTTTTCGACATATTTTCGTGTAGTCTGCGGTGTCTCTGTTTTTTTATATACAATTGTTGTTGTGTTTTATCTTGAAATGCCGGAATTTACGCGCTTGTATCTTCGTGATTAATTTATAGACGCTTCTCAGCACACTTAATCGGGTTCACGCGTTCACGCCTCTGCAATTTCGCCAAACGCGGTGTTCATTGTGAGTTTCGAACAAGCGAAGAGCAAGTTCATATGGTATATGCGCTCCTTTCGATTTGTTAGCAATAAATTTGGGTATGCGTAAGTTTCATTAGTACTTAAAAAGACAATAAATATACGCACATATAATTCGTGGAACAAACGCGAGGGACTTCAACAAAAAATATATATAAATAAATACGAGTAAAGTGAACCAATAATTTATAAGAAAAACGTTGGATGTACGGAAATAAGGCAAGGCACGTGTTCAGGCTTGACTTAGCCGACAATTATAACTCACGGGCCATATTAAAAAATCATGAGCAAGAGCTTTCGAGACTATGCCGAATCAAGAAATGTTCTACACAGACTCGTCTTCGATTCCGTGTTTTGCTTGGCCAGCATCCGTAGTATCGACTCTGTGGTCCTTAAAGCCGCAATATCCCTAATGAAGATGTGAATATTCAGTAGTCTAGAGACTTTTTCTTAGGAGCAGGGCTTCACTACTCAGCTCTGAGTTAGCCCATAGCTCAGGCAGACTCTTTATCATGGAGCGGATGGCTTCAACATCTTCCACAAAATTTATGGCCAACTGGAGGACTGTAATTTTAAAACGAATCATGTCGATTTTGAACATCGATCAGTTCGAGGCCGATGCGTAAAACTTTTTGTTCTACTTTCTACTAATTTTCTTCTTACAGTTCTCTGAAACTGATGATACATAACTGCCCCGCTCAGGTAGTCGAAAGAGACGTGATGCTTCGTTCCCTTTGATAGTAATCTCGGAGATGATTTAATTTCGAGAAAAGTTCAACTTATCTGAGGTATTGACTAGGTCCATCACAATATTCGCTGCTTTTCGCGTTGGACAACTAGGAGCCCTGTAGCGTTTACCAGTCTTAGGTACAGGGATCTTGTTTGCTATCGAAATGGTAGATGGTAAACTTTTTCGTTCGCCTATAAATGGAGTTGGGGTTTCTAAAGTTCATGTCCCTGTCACAGTCGGAACTAGAGTATAAATCCTATTGTATTCCCCCAGCGGGAAGGGGATAGAATTTTCTTGCGGTAAGGCATTCCTGTCGTACGAGGAGACTAATACCCTAAATGAATTATGTCTGTTATTTTGGCTTTGCTTGGATATATAAAAAGAGCTTTATCAGAAATAGCGCTATAATACTCAGCTTGGACTGATCTTATAGGTTTTGAGTGAGATTCCTGCTAATGAAAAGACATTTCAAGTTGAAGCAACAACTGTCACCAGTGATCGTTGATGATGATTTGTGGCTGCTCAATGGGTAATAGCAAAACCTACAAGATCTGACCGGATACTTAAATCTGGGACCATCAGGAGCGGGAAGTCCTTAGAGTTCACTCTAATCTGCTTATTTGGTTTGGCTCTTTGGGGAGCTTCGTAGCAGTTTAAACCTAAATGCAGAGAGAACTGAAAAATTCAAATCAATGTGGAGTCGCATTTCGGCCGGGGGCCGGACACAGTTTAAACTTAAACGCAGAGAGAACTGAAAAATTCAAATCAATGTGGAGTCGCATTTCGGCCGGGGCCGGACACACAGCACGCCAGAGGTTTTAGATCAGTTTCGAACCCGACCAAGATGGAATAGGTATCCCTCCCATCTTGCCAATTGGAACCAACCATTCTTCGCTTCATCCTCCTACATCCTGAGACGCGTACTAAAAACTAATCGGGGTGCTTCTACAATCCTCTTTCTTATACAACATGGGGTATGACCGAAATTACGATTTCAGAATGTTGTGGAAGGAAACAGCTAACATTTAAGTAGAGATTTTTTTCAATATATTCGCTAGTTTTTCTTAGAAATCTACTTTCCATCAGAAGCATCTACAAACTAACGGGTCTGAGGGTAGAACGTCAGAGTGTCTCCCCACTCTAACTGTCAACAATTCCAAAAAGCAATAAAACATGCAGTGCAAATACCAATCCAAATACAATTACAGTCTGGGTTCTCAACTAAGATCAATTACAACGATTACGACTGACAAACGGCGCTTCCAAATAGTAAATAAAAAAAAAGAAATAAAAAGAGAACTGTAAACACTAAATTATAGTAAAATTTAAACAGCTACTAAAACATTACGCAAGACTTGGCGCCAATTGATTGCTTATCGCTGACAAGCTGACTTTCCACCAAGACAAACATTTGTTGTACAACTACACAAACACAACTGTATTTATCAAAGAGACGCATAGTATTTACGAGCAGCGCTGCCGAAAAGGACATGCCCAGCATAAGGAAGACAAATGCTGGAATAAGTGGCTCACGAACAAAAGAAAAGGGCGCAGAAGTGTCACCGAAATTGAAACAATAATAACGCCGATCAGTAACAACCCGAAATACAAATGGAAAGAAACAATTGCATGCACTTGTCGAGGCGTTGAAGGAGCTAGGAGACAGTTGCACTTGCCACACAGACGGTGCACAAACAAATACACACGACAACTAGCGAGCGTTGCGCTTAAATGCAGCGCGGTCCAGCACACTGATTACGATCGCTTGCAACGTGGATGCATCACATGGCGTTGTTGTTGTTGTTCATTTTCTTGCTGCTGTTGATAAACGAGTCATTACGAGTTGACGTGACGCCACACGTTGAGTGGAGCGAGTGTACAGCTGTATTTTTTCCCGTAATGCTAGTTGCATCATGTTGCATGCACCGAAGATATGTGGAGATGCAACAACAAACTTAAGTTAGTGGCTATGGCATGATACTGTGGCACATCCTTAAGATATCCTTATCGTTTGCACAAGCACAGTGATGCATTGGAGTTCAAAAGTTGAAGAATAGAAAATGTACACGGAATGGAACGGAACGGTTACAATCATGTGTCTCTTAAAGGGATCTCAGCGTACAAGATTACATTGCTATTGGTGCAGCATTGCAAAGAACTTAGGATAAAGGTCTTTGCGAGTCGTTGTCACAGAAAGAAGGGTACAAAAAACCCTAGGTCGGGGTCAAAGTCTCAATTTGTTTCTTATTTCAGTCTGGCAAAAGCCGGGTAATAGAGAAGGAAGTGACAAGATGATTACACCTCACCTTCTCCCATACAGCTTTGGCAAAAGCCGTCCGACAGAGCATTCAGCTGTACCGCGCGTAAATCTATTGGACCTTGTCCGGTCAGAATATCTAGATGAGATTGACTTTGTGAAGAACCAGTAACTTAAATGACCGCATACGGTTCCCTCTAAGCCAAAAACATCTCGAAGGCGCTCAAGTTCTGGTTGTTGATTAGCGCCTGCTGAGCTGACTGCAGAACGCAAGCTCGCATCGAATGACATTGTAGCCAGCTCATCGGCCTATCCTAATCCGAAGGAAGCTGCACTCCGAGCAGCACTTCTACTGCTGCCTTGCTGGCCGCCATGAAAGGCTCTTGAAAGACGCTACAGTAGTGACCACTGAGTAGTCTTGTAGCTTAAATTAAAGTTCATGGAGAGCTTTCAGCAGAAAACTTAACCGCCTACTCACCCCCTTAACATCGATCCAACGGTTTTTCAACGGTTTCGCACCGCCCATGAGTCCCTCGCAGATATGAGAGCCGAGAAAGGAAGGAAAGCAATCGAAGAAGTGGAGAATTTCAGTGTTTCCCTGCACGGGGTCCCTCTTATAGCCAGATTCGCAAGTCTAAAGCGGCTTCCGCCAGCAAGCACCCACCACCTGAGTGTAGTCATTGAGGGCTGGGGTTCCTAAGCAATATAGCTTCAATTTGGTTATTAAATACGAGATCAGTTCGATGAAAAAATTAGTATCAAAATCGCATCACTACAGGAAGAGTGCTGAGTTTCTTGCTTAGTGTCGATTCCATTTCGGCTCACTCCGGAAGGCTGGAAAGCCAATTGTCAAAAATATTGATAAATACATGAAAATCAAATCGAACCCTCATGCAAGCACAGTCTCATTTTCTAGGAGCGAATTGTTGCACAAAAAACCGCTTAGGACAAACTAAATAAGGCTGAGAAGAACCTAATGGACCGAGTTTTCATCTGCATGCCTCTGCTGAATCGCAACTAAACCCATCCATTTCTGAAGTGGGTGGTTACTGATGATGAACTCTGGGTCAATTACGATAACGGCAAATGACAATGGTGGGATTGGTAGAGAAAGCTCTTAATGCGGTCTTATAAGTCAATAATTGAGCTGTCGGAAGAAAACAAGGCTTGGCAGAGAGATAATTTACTATGGACTGCTATCCTGCGGCCAAGCTCTAAATTCGGACTAATATAGGTCCCAATATAGGTCGCCAATTGGACCATCGAAGGAAAGCAATCACCTAGAAGCGGCCAACTTTGGCCAATAAGATCGGAATTGTGTTCCATCAGGATATCAAAAGGCCACAATCTTCGCTAGTAACGCACCAAATGCTGCGGGAGCTTAACTGGAAAGTTTTTATGTCTTTACCTTATAGTTCGGCCCTGGCACCGAGTGCTTACTACTACCTGCTCCTGTCTATGACGAATCATTTTGCAGCTGACAAATTCGCCTCAAGAGAAGCTTGTTAAAGTCGACTCTGCCAGTATTTTGTCTATAGGAAAAAGGATGTTGAGTAGTTCTTCATATATCTCGCTCCACTATATGTGCTTGCACTTGCATTTGCTAAGGATACTTGCAGACGTGTGCAAGACTACTGGCATGGCGCCGTCGATAATGATACACACGAACACTCATACAAACACACTCACTACCGAATGGTTTATTTAGGAACTAGCTGAAGAGTCTCTAGATAAGCGCTGCACTACATATTGATAGTTGGAACTGTGCTTGTGTGTGTGTGTAGCGGCGTGAGAAGTGCAGCAGGTTGCACTTATGTATATACTTATATATCCTGTCGAAAGGATATTAGGAAAACTGGAAAACCGAAGCAAGGATGCAGCAAAACTTAATTGCCGATGTGCGTGTGTAGTTTCCAAATGAGTTTTTGCTCGCAAACCAAATGACTGCGAGGCACTGACTATATCTTCATGCATGCATGTGTGTGTGTGTGTTAGTGTGCGCATAGTTACTAGGTGATAGATGGCATTTCAAACGTTTGCGGCAGCAACGTAGAATTTACACACTCCGCTCAGCACGTTTGCAGTTGGTAATGGTGATGATTTGATTAGAGCGATTGAGTGCCGTAAATAAATTACGTGCGTGCGTGGGAAATGAGCTGAATTTATTCCACATGAATCAGGGATGAACGAATTGTACAATTATGCTGTTTTTGGATTTTTCTCCAGTGTTTTTGTTTTATTTTATTTTTTTTTTTTTGAAGAAGAAGAAGTTTGCTTATAATCTTGACATTTTTTCATTGTCTTATTCGCCACTTAAACGCGCTTATCATCGGGCAACGCCACCGCATTCGTATCGCAAATGATTAATTACACAAATAAGCGCTGGGACACACCCAGATACTCCAGTTGAGGAAGTTGAGGAATGTGTGTGGCTGTGTGTTTGTAGATTTTTTCAGCCACTCATCAGGGTGGTCAGCGGTCACATGCTGGAGTGACGCTTCCCTGCGTTGCATGATTCAACTGCCGCTAAGCTGAGTCCATGCCTAAGTTATTATTGTTGTTTACAACAAAAATGCGCGCATATATGCATATATTAGTCGGCCTAACCAAGTGTCCTGCTTCAGAGTGCTTGCTTCAACGCTTTCTGTTCACTTTCCTGCTTCCAAACAAAAAAAATAAAAAGTTATACACCGTTCATTAGCTGCTCGTTTTTGTTGTTGTACTACTTTTGTTGCTATTTTTCCTGCGTTGCTCATTCGCAAATTGTTGCCATCTCATCGCCGTCAGCACATGAATTTGCATTAATTGATCTTTCCTCTGCTTTTCGGCAATCTCTCTTCGTGTTTTTGTTTTCTTTGTCTTTGTATTCCTTTTCTCCCTCATTGCCTGCGTTATCTGTGTTTGCCAATTTATTTTTTCTGCTTTCTTACTCATATTATCGCCTCATTAATGACATCTGAAAGGTGTCAATTAGTGTACGTTCCAGCCGGGTACGCCGCCTGTACGCCGAAAAACACTTCACGAAAAACGCCCGAAATTTCAGTTAATTTTGTTGTTGTGTTTTCGGCTTATTTATTGTTGCGCATTAATTGCTACGTTGTTGTGGTTTTTTTTTTGCTGGTTTTTTCTTTCTTTTTTATTTTTTGTGTTGCATAAATTAGTCAGCTCAGCGGTTGTTTGGTTGGTTAGCTGTTTGTTGTTGTTCGGTGTCATGTTTTTTGTTGGTGTTTTCTTTGGTTTACGTTCATACGTAGTTAGCGGCTTGTATTGCCGTATTTATCCGACTTGTTATTGCGGTTTTCTTTAAATTTTATTTGACTTAAGTGTTGCTTTTGAAACAGTTCGCAAAATCTTGCTCTTAAGCTTGATTTATGGCCAACTCTTTGATAATTCATAATTATTATGATTGTTTGAAACACTAAGGACCTTACCACATAACCTAAAAAATGACTTTTGATATAAATTTTAATCGTTTCTTTAGTGAATTTCTGCTGGTTGAAGAATTTTTAGTCCATTGTGGGCATACCAGGAAGGATAAAAGTAATTTATTGAATTATGTGCTTAACTGTTGTTATCAGCCATCTTTCCAGAAGTTTTTCGTTGAATTAAAGTTGAAATTAAAAAGTTTTCAAAACTTTCAGAAAGGGTTTTAGTTTCAAAGAATTTGAGAAAACGGTTGTCAAAGATCAAACACTGTAACTCACGTACACTAGCCAGAAAAAGTCTCCGCTCATGATAAACAAATGCTTTTGAAACTTAATGAAATCGAAACTGCTGTTTCAAATTATTATTTTTTTGGTATGTATTTAAATATTGGCATTAAAAGATATCACAAAAATGTTTTAATGAGTATTTTTTATTTTTATAAAATAAAATAAGACATATTTTCTTGTGAATTCTAAAAATAAGTATCAGAAAAACATAAAAATATTGCTGAATGAAAATAGTTTATGTTTTATAAAGCATAATAATACAGTAGTGAAGCATACTGTTAGGGGCATAGAGGCCACAAAAAATAAACTATCCAAACGATCGTTAAAAATAAATTTCAGGATCTGACGTAAATTTAAAAGTACGGGTAGTTTCTTTTCAGTGCCTGCCAAAGCTCAAAGAACTTTAAGGTATAAAAAATACAAATTCATCTATGGTGGCTTCTCTTTAAAAAAAAAAAAAAACGGTGTAGCCTACCTTCAGGAGCATAGAAACAAAACAATAATAAAAAAAAACTATCGAAAATATTTTAAAAATAGAACTTCATAGATACACGTACATTTACTAGTACATATTTTTCTTTGAAGAAATATTATAGGAATTGTAAAAACGTGTCCGACTTGACTGAAAAGAAATATTTCTTTCAAAGCTGGTAATCTGCAATGATATCCTATATTCATTTAAATAAAACGTTGCCTACCTGTAGGATCATATGACGTGAATAAGTTCCGAAAAATTTTTGAAAAGAAGGAATAAAGTTAAAAGGAGTACTTTGCTAGATATTTAAGCTAACTCATTTCTGGTTCACTCAGATGGAGCCCCTAAAAAGTTTTAAATAGCCTCCAAAAACCTGAAATATATTGTGAGAAATTTTAAAGAGCCATCAATCTTCTTAGGTGTTTTCAAAAAATTGTTATAAAGGTGTACTTGGGAGGTTGCCGACAACGGAAGTAAAATTTTGCCTACCTTTAGAATGATAACTTGTTAATATATAAGATTTTTTCTTTTTTAAGAACGAAAACATTTAAAATTTTCTTCTGTCTGATATTTTATCTGCCCTTCTGGTGTACAACTCAATATTATTTATAAATGGAGCCTCAGTAAACTTTCGAATAGCCGCCGAAACTCCAAAGCATTTTATAAGTACATTTTCAAGTCAGCAATTTTCTCAGGTATTATATTTTTACAAAAAAAAAAATTTAAACAAAAGTTTTCATGATTTAGTCGAGAGATTGTTGAAATTGGAGACAGTATTTATAAAATAAATTTATAAGCTGCTGAAGCTCAAATCTATTGAAAGAGTTTGAAAAGTATGTATATTAGAAATGTGTATCCAAAACTTGGAAGCAAGGGAATTCAATATTTTAATTGAAACACAACATTAAGAAAAGCTCAAAACAAGCTCTTCCTCTGAATAAATTTAGCCAAAGTTGCACAATATTAGGCTTTCATGGCTTAGTCTCCCTGCAAACCATCTAACGATTAAAACTACAGTTAACTACCCAACAGGACTAACCAAAATTTCTGGTAATGTTTATATGAGTTTTCTAACTTGATTTCCTGGGCTGTTTTAAGTCTTATCTTGAATCAAACCTTAGTAAAACGCATTTCTCTATATATTAGTCTCCTCTCTCCCAATTTTTAAGGGTATCATTTATTTTTCATTCTCACCTTTTCTCGAAAAGATTAAGCAGGATCGTCACATAAGCGGCCACGACAACGCTAAGGAACTTAACATTCATCATCAAATGGTTTTGAACTATTTAAAAACGGCTGATCACAAAAAGAAGCTGGATGTTTGGTTACCACATCAATTGTCTGTGAACAATTTTATGGACCGAATTCACATCTGCGATTCTTTGCTGAAACGAAATGAAATCGAACCATTTCTGAAGCGAATGGTAACAGGAGACAAGAAGTGGATCAAATACGACAATAATGTGCGAAAAAGATCATGGTCCAAGAGTAGTGAAGCTCAACAAATGGTCGCAAAGCCAGGATTGACGTCTCGAAAGTTTATGCTGACTGTTTAGTGGGATTAGAAAGGAATCGAACACTATGAACTGCTCCATCTTGGTCGAACGGTTAATTCTATAATTTATTGTCAACAACTGAAGATATTGAAGCAAGTAATCGAAAAAACGGACAGAACTGATTAAGAGAAAGGGCTTCGTCTTCCATCAGGACAACGCTGGACCACACACATCTTTGATTACTCGGCAAAACTGGGGGAGCTTGGCTGGGAAGTTTTGATGCATCCACCAAATAGCCCTGACCTTTCATCATCGGACTAGCATTTGTTTCGGTCAATGCAGAACTTCCCAAGCAGGTTGGCTTCAAGAGAAGCCTATGAAAATTACTTGTCTCAGTTTTTCGCCAAGAAACCAGAGGAGTTTGGCACTGACGGAAAAATGTCTTTATCAGAAAACTGGCAAAAAGTGGTCGACCAAAATTACACGTATTTGGTTCACTAAAGTTCATTACAAATATAAAAAAAGTGGAATTTTGATTAGAAATATGAAACGACTACCCAACATGTTTTTTTGTTGGTTATTTATTCGTTAAACATAAAAAATATTACACTTCGCAAATGGAAAAGAAAAAAGATTATTTAAAAGAAATTTTAAAAAATTTTGGAACAATTTTAGACTTTACCTCTAAGCTTAAAAACTACGGAATTGGTAACAATACCTAAAAAATTAATTTCTCTCAACAGTCTCAAATTTCCACTCTTGAATCACCACTACTAAAACGGTTAAAAACCCCACTTAACTTCTGATGAAAATTGGGTTAATTCTGCCAATTAACACTCAAAATATCTCCACACATTTTACGAAAAATCAACAGAAATCTCCAGGCACACACGCATTTGAAATGAAGGAATATGCTTTCGAAGCGTTCATGTAAAATAAAAATCTTTAAGATTTCGCTCAATATCGCCTGTCATTTCCGTCTGTCATAAATCAGCAGAAATGCCATAAAGATATCATTGCAGCAAAAGATATGCTCCACTTCAGACGAAAACATCAATTGGCGCAGATTAAGAAGAAAAAATGGACCACAAAAGCACTCACACAAACATACTTGGGTTAAATGGGTACAAAAACGCATAATTTCGGCTCGAGACCGCTAATGAACGAGTGAGTGAAACGAAATCTGTAAGAAATATGGGTGAGAGAATGTAAATGGAAATTTGCTAATTTTGTCTTAATATTTATAAATGATGCCGATAGGCGCGTCTGACGTTTCTGTCAAAGTTGACACAGTGCCAAGATTGCGAGCGTACAGTGGGAGAAACATCAGCTAAAGGAAGAATGTGAAACAATGACGGGCTACGAAGAAGTACGCAACAAGTAGAGAGGAATATTTTCTGGAAAGCTATCACGACAACCAATAACCGATGCATGTATATAATCGGCGACTCATAAATTATGAAATCGGTTCGGCAGTATATTGGTACTACAGGCCATATTAATACCACTAAGATTTGGAATTGAAAAAATTTGGAATAGAACTTCCGACTTCGGTCAGAAAATCGTGTACTGAGACATGTCGCCATTCTAGCCTTTGAGTGGAAGCTTTATAGAAATATACTCTGAATGTCTAAGCCCTAAAAGTTAAAACGAGAACTTAGAATGCTTGTGAAGGGTATCAGGCTGATGCAAATCCAAATACTTGAGATGTGGTACCGTGGTAAGACGACGCACTAGCCTTTTAGAGAAAGCTTCATAGAATCTAAAAACACCTAAGCCCTAAACTTAGTGTGTGGTCTAGAGACAAGCAAGTCTAGTCTCATTTTAAGTTCCACGGTTCGCTGGGGTTAAGGAAAATTAACTAAGAATACCTCCCAGACAACCGTAAAAATTTTACTCTATTCAAGTCTCAATAAAGAAATGTATGATTTCTCGAGGATTCGGATAATATTGATAGGGAGTCCACAAGCAGCTCTCACTGGACCATTACATTTCATTCTGTCATGTTTCCAGTCATGTTTCCAATGAATATATAAAAGGGTTCATTCGGATATCCGAAACAAAAATTACTTCTCCGCATCAAATCTATAACAAAATAGGAAGTGAAGATCAGATCTGTAGTCTCTAATCTGCAATCACTAAAAATACCACAATTAGTTTGCAGCTACCACCAGCTTTCCGCTGCACACACAGCCAGAGTTGCCAGAAGCAAACTCATTAGCATATCATCAATCTCACAGCCAAACTCTGGCTTCGGTAAAATATGTATGTTACTTTTTCACCGAACTTGTTGATCTTGTTCTCACTAACACACCAACTCCTCCACAAAATCTTGGCAGCAACATTGAAACGCCAAAGCGTTGAAATGAGGAGCGCCACCAACGCCGATACCAACCCGACACACACCGCCGTCTTTATTGAGGCAAGCCACCAATTGATTACTTGCAACATTATCCACATCCAGTGCGGAGCTCTACTCCATCTGCTTCGCGCTTGTCACTCGTGCATCTGTCTGTTTTCTTATTTCGCGGCTCATTGGCCGACCGCCTCATTGACTCGGCATTATGTAGCGTTCGTCTGCAAGCAGAGCTCACTCGCTTTGAGTGTTGTGTACGCCCTTCAAGATCACTTTGTTAGAGTGCAGCAGCGAGCGCTCAAGACAAATGTGCCATTAAGTGAATTCATTAAGTTTCTACAGTTTTATTTTTTATTTTCTTTCGCCTCGCCACACTTTCCTCGACATCAGCAAGCATCTAGCTACTTTAGTTCGATCTCACAGCAACGTGCAGTTGTTGTAGCTCTTCAGCGTAGTGATCGCCTCCCTCGCACTATGTTTTGGCGGTTGTAGGCGTCTTTCTTCGTTGGCTGGCGGTGTCTGCCACATTTTATGTGGAAGCGTTTTGTTGTGTCATGACACTCGCTGCCACTTAATGAAGCCTCCAGCCATAAATATGTATAAGTATATCCAGTTTTATGTAGCTTTGTGTATGAAATTGTTGCTTTTTACATGCTTTTGATATTTATGATTTTATTGAGTGTAAAATTTATTGGCGATTTAGTTTTTTAGCTTAAGTGTTTTATTTGTTTATGGGATCGTCACCTTTTCGGTCTACTTTCTTCCTCTAATACTTTATGTGATCTCATAGATACATATGTAAGTGGTTTACTTAGTTGTTTTGGAATACATTACAAAATATATCATAAGTTTTGACGGCAAAATTGAAAATTTTGAATAAAAAGCTGACTGCTTTGTCAACTCTTCGGCACTTTTTCTCATTATAAGTATCAGATACCCTCGTAATATCATAGGTGGTAAATATTAAACGATCTTGTGAGACCATTGCTTACTTTTAATAAAAAATTTAATGTTGGATGGTAGACTATCGACTAAGGTTTTATTCCATATTGCCTCCGACACCTAATTTTTAAAAATATCGATCTCACAATGACTATTTTATATTTAAAAGAACGAATCCGCCCGTGTTAGGGCTACGATTGAAATAAAATGTGGTTTAAAGGAACTATTTAGCCTAAGCAGCCATATTGTTGTCCAGTAACTTTAGTCGAGTCATAACTATTCGAACAATGTCTAGTTGTTGCTGTTGTTTTAGAGGCAAAAAACATAAAAAATTTAGTTCTTACCGCCAGAACATTGTAGAAACCAAAAGACTGTCTAGTAAATAACATCGGATCATAAAACATATTACTTCATGTGGTAGTACAGTTATAATACCATAACTGAACTTCATAACTTTCAAGATTACAGTATGACTAGAATTCAGCAATTCCTTAGTACACAATAACTATTTATTATATTTTCCAGAAAAGACAACTCTGAAACTTGGAGAGTACCATGCGTTTCATAAAGATGACTAAAATTATGAAAAAGCTCACTTCGAAGAGAAAGTCCTGTAATTAGTTTCTAGATTTCTTCAACTGAATCTGTTTTAGTCTAGTAAGTCATTAATACTCCAGTATACTGAGATTCGATGATATTAAAAATAAACTTAAACTAGAAGATTTCTTAAGCTAGAATGACATTCTCTGGAACATCTGTGAAATTCAGCCTTTCAGAGCTTTAGTAAACCTGAAAACATTATAAGTTTAAATCGTGAGTGAAGAACTCAGACTGGAGACCAGCGATATAAAATCTCAAATATTTTTTGAGTGCACTAACTAAGTTTAGCTTTCTAAGGCTTTTATTGCGGTATTAATTATTTCGACGAATGAAGAAAGTTTTAGAAAGCTTATTTTTAGTATATGGTTTTCGCTATTTCATTAAAAAGAACTCACTTATAGTCACCTTCCTGCCATTAGTTCTATGTTATCTAATTACGAGCTTTTCCTTTTACAGTTCAGTAACAAAAATGTGGTGAAACCCACTTTTTGTACGTGGCCTACATTTAGGCGAATATTTTATCTCAGTCACGCACTTTTTCTCTTAAAGTGCAAAATGTATTTTAAACATTGGTTATTAATTTATTTATTTTCTGTTGTCTCAATTCCAGAAGTCGAGCTCATGGACCGCAGTAACCCGCTGGGACAAATGTCACAGGAGTGGTGGGAAACAGTGAAGATGAAATTATTGGAAGTCCCCTTCTCGAGAATGAATACCGAACCCAACGCATCCATGCCGTCATTTGGTGGAGCAGGTTGGCTTAGCGGAGTCAAAATCTTGAAATGCAATGACGACCCGACGCTAACATGGATAAGGGAAGTGGTAAGAACAATTCCTAAGCTGTGGGAAGAAGCAATGTTGGAAGTAGTAGACTGAAGCAGCATTTCAACGGTTCACAAAGCAGAGGGAACCCTACCTCGCGTGGTGGACAAACATTATCTGTGGCTGCTGCAAATGCAGAACGTGCCAACTAGCGACTAGAAGGCATTGGCGAAGTCCACCCAGATCTATAAGGCGGCGGAGAATCTTCTGTACGCGAGGTTGCGGATGATGGTGTGGGGCGTTCGAAGCGTGATCCTTCGCCTTAAGAAGCGCCACACCGCAGATAGCAATAGAAACAGGATGTAGATGAGTGAAGTAGAAAAGGATCTCGGAATGGAAGAGATCATGGCTACTTCACTTACCTACAGAAGGTAGAGGTGGTTCAAACCCAAGAGCTGAGGAAACTCCAAGTGAACCTCCACAAGAAAAGGGCACCAGGGAAACAATCTCATCTCATGTACCCATGTCCCGCACTGCCAAGACTACGCTGTAAGCATCTGGGATTCCCACAGTGTGAAAAACTGGAGGAAGAATCGAAAATGAGGCCTCAGAGTCTGTTCAAATTCACATAGAGCGCAGGAATCCTATAAACTGACTACTCCTGTTGGACTTAGCAAGTGAATTCCATCTGGTATCGCAAAAAACCAAACTGGTCTACGCGTGGCCTACCAGATTAACCTAACCTAACTTAAATATTGGCGACAGTTAAGCATTACAAAAATACTTTTATAAATCGACGAAGCGTTTTAAGCTGACAACAAATTTGTTGAGACGCCTTTTATCAGTTTCAGCTACGTCTCCTGATTCGACGATTGTTTGACTACCAAAATATTTCAACTTCAGTTTTGCAACGAACAAAGGATAAGGATGTTTTAATATTTCCATCTCATCTTCCTATGACTGGATTTTAACCAATATTCATGTTCTAAAATGTCTATTAGACCATATCCGGTAAGAACTCCTACAATTTCGATTACATGAACTTGGGTAAAAGCAAGATCCTACGTTTTACTCTAAATAAGAAATATTTGAAATATGTCCCAGTAACGCTGAGGCTAAGGGATGACATAGTCAATCAACGCATGTTAAGAGCACGTGACATCTTTAGGTCCAATTTTAGAACATAAAATGATAGAAGAGGTCGACTCGTTCCTATTCTGATGTGATTGGAGTAAAATTGTCCCCATTTAAGTAGCTCGTGCAGTTTTCAGAGATTCTTCTATAACCAGGAACGAATCTGATAATGAAGTAGCTTATTGCTATACGAGTTTCTAATGAGGTTAGATACCCCCTGACTAACTTACGAGTGTACAATTTGCAGTCGACCGATATATCCATCTCTCAAAAATTTTTATTAGATTTCGACGATTGGTCTGGAATTTCTTTACTGCCTCATTAGCACTTACATCAAGCGGCTATACATCAACCAGCAGAACTGAAAAACTCAATTCATCAGGATTCGTCGTTATGTCACCGATATATTAAGTTAAGTATGCGGTTTCCTACAACACGTCTGCGCTATTTAAAGCAAAATGTGTTGTACAGGTTTATCTTCGGCTACATATGTTTTTGTCTGTGCATTTATTTGTGTTCTTAAGTCACTTCACCATTACTTATAAGTCCACTTAAGCACTTAAGGGGTTAATTAATGAGCGGTGACGACTGTGTTACGTGTGATTTTCACGACGAAAAACTATTGTGGCCAGCAATTAACCTACTCCCCCAAACACAGCACAACAAAAAAGCAACAATATTCTATATATGAAAACAACTCCATTACCAAAGAGTTGTATGTGACTTTTGTTGTCGCATTTGACATTTGTGCAACAACTGCACTCAAAATATGCCATATAAGTGATTGCATGTGTGATGGTGCATTGGTGCGGCTGGTGCGTTGGCATTAACCCTAATCCCTTTAGGGGTTTGCCGTGATGCTGTGATTACCTTTTGGCTTTCGACGTCTGCACTTGAACTAAATTTAAGATTAAATTAATTTTTCTTGTTTGTCAATTTTATGAGTTTTTCGGGAATTTTTATGGCTTTACATACAGTGATGTACAAAATAAGTATATAAATAACATCAAAGGGGGTCTCGACAGCATGGAAGTATAGTTGCTAATGCATATTGTTGCACATGACTCCATTAAATCCTGCCACCACACATAGCCGCTGAGACTAATTTTGTTACTGATCCTGCCACTAAATACTTAATTTTCCACACATCCGCCAATTGTCAGTCACTTTTGTCGCCTCCTAGGGCACTGCTCCTGCATTGCTTCCCACTCATTTAACCCCACTCCGCTGTGTGTCTATGCGCAATTAAATATTACACAATTCGAAAAATGTTGCAAGTACTGCCAGCACGCATTTTACGCTGTCTGCAGCTGCCACAAACACACGCACGCCTCAACTTGCTCATTCATATACTCAAAAGTTTCTGTTTATTTATTTTTTCAATTAGCACTTTGCCGTTATTCTCTATTTTTATTCAAATATTGCATACTTTATTTTCACTACATTCATTTAATTGCGTACACACAGCTGTACGTGTCATATTAAGTTGCCACACTCTGTCAAATAAGTACCAGAACTGCATTCAATACAACAGCAGCTCACTTTATTGTTTGGAATTTGAAAATTTTCGGTTGATGAATCAAAAATTGAATCGCATACAAATATTTTGGGTTTGCTCATCGATTCTAATTATGAAATCCGATAGATGGCGCTGTGGAGGAAATAATTGTTCTTGCAGAGGCAGAAATCATTTCGGAAGTAATTTCAAGGAATGGCCCCGTGTTGACGGTCCTTGGCCAAATAAAAACCCGAGGCCGTTCTGGTAACTTAGACCCGGCTGTCGTGGGAACGGAATTAGTTGTAAACTATATGTAGGGTCGGAGAGAGAAGTCGGTCCCGAAGAAACTTTATGACGTGGTCCTCCTGACCCATGAATTTTTGGAGAAAAAATCTGTACCGAACCGTCCTTAGAACTGCAGGCCCGGGTGGTATTGTCCCCAATCTTCCTCATATCTAGTTATACTTATGAGAAGTTTTGTCATATATTCCTGATAAAGAGAGAGAAAGAAAGTCCCCAGCTCTGAAAGTATTGAATACAGCAGTTGAAACTGGAGCTCTTGGCTTCGGAAAATTCATGAGGAGCCGGATTAGGTGTATAAAATTAATATGAAATAGAGCAGGATCGCGCGATAAAATATTTAATTGCTGGCCCATAATATTTGTAGTCACATCGTATTTACTAAAAGAGGGTGGAGCTCATAAACTTTGTACAGACGGAAAAGCAAATGGAGTCGGAGCCGTAATCTATACCTCAGAGGTGTACCTCAGACAACCCTTCAAGTTGCCGGAAAACTGCAGTATCCTCAGGGTGAAGTATTTGCGGTCAGGAAAGTGGCGGAGATAGGTGACACCGCAGTAAACAACATAAACTCAATATATTCGTTGATAACCAGGCGGCAACTGAGGCAATAATCTCACATCGCATTACGTCAGAGAATGTTCTTAGAAGCAGGGAGTAGATCTAGTTACTGCCGGAAATCGACTGCAGCTGATGAGATTGCAAAGAAAACCATTCGTCTGGTAACAAACCAGAAGATAAAATACGGAAGTTACTAGAGACAATATATGTATGTTTGCACGGTGAAGTTTCCATAACGGCTGACAAACGGATCACGGCGAGATGGAATACCTTAAGGACACACAGAATCACAAAGTCATGTGCAAGAGGTCCAATGGAAAATACCCATGCTTTTTACTTACATGGTCTCGAAAGGATGGTTGTTGGTCTAATGATAGGTCTAAGGACAGGATAGGCATAAGTAATGACGCAACATGTAAAAAATGCAGGGAGCTAGGCATGATAGAGTCGCTGAAACACCTCCTATGTTTCCGTCCAACATTATCTAGGTCTAGGCTTTGACTTCTATCAGCTTCGCAGTTCAAGGGACTAGATGAAGTATCAAAATTAGATATAAAGTCAGTCTTAAGGTTCGCAAAAAGCCTTGACGTCCTGTACGATTAATACTATATTACTAAGGACCAGTAGATCTATGTATAGTGTGCCAGCCGACCAGTATAATTTAACCTAACCTAACCTATATCTACTTTTTGAAGAAAGAAATTAACTTGCATTATAAAGATGACTAAATAAATCGAATACCTCATCTCTTTACCCGACCCAGAGGAAAAGCAAGGTTTTATGGGTTTCAGAAATCATGATAGTTTTTTCTATAAGATTCCTCATTCTAAATCTCTTCTATCTTGAGAAAGTATAGTTTTCTGCCCCATCTCTTGCTTGCTCTTCCAAATATACTTTTGGGTTTTAGAGCACGAGTTTCTTTTGTACTCCCAACAAATTTGAAAGTATAGCTTTCTTTATAAGACTTTTCCATCACTAAATCCATTCCATCCTGGCACTTTTTCAACACATTTCTCGCCACATAGTGCCTGCCCTCCCAAACACCCAATAAACACTTTAAATCCCAACTGCGGCATGCAGCATATCGCCTGCCCGCCCAGCGTTGCACGGGAAACTTTCCAATTGCTCATGCCAACATTTCACGCCTGCAACTTGAAACATTCTTTTGGCGAGAATTTATTTTTGTGTCATATTCAGCGCTACAAATATGCATAGATATGTACATAAATTGGCAGACAGACAGCCAGTTGGCCAGACTACAACAACAACATACGCACATGCTTAGTGGCAAACATATGTGGATTCACATTGCCAGACGGAGAGGACTTAATGGCTGCTTTGGAAATTGACGCAACCGCTTGGACGCCCTTGTGCCCTCAACTTAAGTGCATAATTCTTGTTATTGTTTTTTTTCTTTGCTTATGAAAGTGGAAATGGAAAATTGTGTGTTAATTTGCGTCGGATGAGTGTTTTCGCTGCTGAAATTATAAATTTATTTTAAAACAACAACCGCTATATTTATTAACTGCATGTCTGTGGCTCTTAAAGTTGCACTTATCTTGTGAATTGTTGTTGTAGTTGCATCTATAAGTGGCGTAGATCGTTTGGAAGTTTCAGTTTTGAGATTTACGCAATGCGAGGATAATGTGTTGACTGAAAATGGAAAAAAAAAGTTGTTGAAGACGACAACGGAATCTTAAGTGACAAATAAACAGTTAAGAAATGTTTTTGCCTCCATTTTTGTATGAAAAGTTGAATGAAGAGTGTTGAAGAGAGCTGTAAAGTACGTAGAATGGCCTCGACTCGCCACTTTCCCTTTTGGTACCTGTATTTCCTAATTCCATCCCAATTTTCTTCCTCATCGCCATCATGATCATCATCCTCATCCTCATCCTCATCCTCATCCTCATCCTCATCCTCATCCTCATCCTCATCCTCATCCTCATCCTCATCCTCATCCTCATCCTCATCCTCATCCTCATCCTCATCCCTCATCCTCATCCTCATCCTCATCCTCATCCTCATCCTCATCCTCATCCTCATCCTCATCCTCATCCTCATCCTCATCCTCATCCTCATCCTCATCCTCATCCTCATCCTCATCCTCATCCTCATCCTCATCCTCATCCTCATCCTCATCCTCATCCTCATCCTCATCCTCATCCTCATCCTCATCCTCATCCTCATCCTCATCCTCATCCTCATCCTCATCCTCATCCTCATCCTCATCCTCATCCTGATCCTCATCCTCATCCTTATCCTCATTCTCAACCACATCCTTATCCTCATCCCTACCCTCATCGCTATCCTCATCCTCCTTATCGTCATCCTCATCCATATCGTCATCCTCAACATGATCCTCATCATCCCCTTTATTCTCAGGCTTATCTTTAAACGTTTACTTAACTTTATCGGTATTTTTATCCCAAGGATTTTTTTCCGGTACTTATCTATCTTATCGTCTTTGCGACTTACCGATGCATCTCTGAAATTGTTTTCAGAGTACTTTAGAAGATGAAACTTCAACCAGTTCATTGAAAGATCCACAACCTGCGAGTAGTCATATACCTCAACTCACAACTAATTAAGACAAAAAAAAATAATGCGTTCAAATCATCGGAAGTGTCCAATAGTTCTACATTGGGAACAATACTTGGTTTCGTCGGTCAACTCTCCAATAAATTCCAAATTCTCCTTCTCATGCTAGTAGTCATCCACAGCCTCTTGCATAATATTTATTATTAATATGCCACTTATCAATTTTGCCTACGATTTTTATAGCATCAAAGAGCGCGCCATTCCTCATTCTAATTTTTCTCTCTACCAAACTACGATGTATGTAAGAACATGCAAGACACCCCGTTATGTCAACACTTAACAAGCCCGCATGTGCTTAAGGGATTATGCCTCACACTGGTGCATATTGGACACCCAACAGAGTGTTAAGAACCGGGCACTTCATCAAATTGCAACAAAAAGCAATCGAAAGGAAATCGAAAAACTTCAAACATTAGAACAAGCGGTACTTTGCTCAATAGATACAATTGACGCTGATGATGCGAGCCGCAAACACGAAGATACTTGAGCTGTGCATTTTTTTAAAATACGTCACTTTGATTAATGAATGCCGGACATTTTGAAAAACAAATACAATAACAACACTAACGAGTGAATATTTCAAACAGTTGTGTACATTTCTTCCACTTTTTTTGGTTTTGACGGCTAACAAGGAATGCGCAGGAGCGCCGTACGCGCAAATGGCGGAGTGTAGAAGAAATCGTACATTACCGAAATGCTGAAATGTTTTCATGTAAGCGCATTTTTCATTTATTTTAATGTTACATTTTTCAACAAATCTTTGGAGAAGTGCTTAAGCGTTGGATGTTGTTCACTTTACTTTTTGAAATTTTTAATGTTTTTGGTTTGTTAAATGTTGTCCTTAATAGCTTTGGTATTTATGCTTCTTTTTGTTTCTGAAGAATTTGTTATTTTAGCGTGTTGTGGTATTTTTTGGATTTGTTAATGTATTTTTAATGGTTTTTCAGTTTTTAAAATTGTTTTAAGTTTATGTATTTAAATTATTCATTATTCGAAATATTGTTTCACAATATTAAAGTAATCGAACTCATATTTGAATTTTGTTAGCATGTCTTACCAAAAAATGTACCTCAAATGATACTATTACATCAAAATGGATAGATTTGTAGTTCTTCAGAAAAGTCTCTAGACGTTACGCTTTACCGTACTAGAACAATAAAAGTATTTCTTAATGTGGCTCTAAGATAAAGTTAAAAAATGCTCTAATAAAAGGATTCGCTCTAATCTGATCTGATCAAAATCTAAACGAGATCACTGAAATTTCAGACACTACCTTAATGAAAGCTTTATTTATTGATTATCAAAAAATGTCCATTAAATCCATCAGATTGCTTTGTTTACGGATCTAGACACCATCATAATGACCCGCTGAAACTCCGTCATTCTCGGAACATACGATTCAAAGATTAATGAGATATTGAGATCCCAGTTAAATAAGTACGATCAATTCCGTAAACCAGGCTGTAAGCCAATCTCTGAACTATTCAACTTCTTCTTTACTAGCGTAGACACCGCTTACGCGATTATAGCCGATGGAGGATGGAGTCATGTGTAGAAGTTCACGCAAGTGAGGAAAGTTCTCTGATCGCCATTCACTTGGGAGTGGCCAGAAACGATTCTTTTACATATGACTCAAGCAGCTCACGACTTCCGGTCTTTGACCAAGTATCCTCTGGGTAGCCTAAGAACATCCGTTTGAAGGCGAGCTAAAGTGAGAGGGCGAAACACCCCCCTGCATAGGGTTGTGCGCTGGGTTTGGGACCTGCCACGTAAAAAAAACACCCCCAATGAAAAGGAACTATTTAACACTAGAAATAAAAATTAATATTTTTCAGGTTTTAATTTTTTAGAGTCTTTCAGAAATCATTCTGGCTTCAGTAAAATAGTAATGGAACAAAGAAGAAATAAGTTTTAAACAATTCAGAATTATTTCCTTCCAGCATTCATTACTGGATAATATCCCATCGAATTGACCACGATCAGGATAGAATAAAAAAAATATAGCAGCCCTAGCTGAGATTGTACAAGAAAACCGTGGAGAGTCGATTCGGCTTCGTTCGCAGCAACTCGGACTGACATATGGAACGACTTGGCGCATCTTTCGTGAAGATCCTTAATTGGAAGTGTAAAAAATACAAGAACAAGAACTGAACTGCTCTATCTTCCCAAGCGACATCGCTTCACTCTATGGACCAGTTCCAAGAAGGTCTGTCGTTTTCAAGCTTTTGTTCAGCGATGAGGCTAATTTCTGGCTACTGTGTATGTAAACAAGCAAAATTGCCGCATTTGGACGAAGAGCAACCAACAACGGTTTTGTGTAGTTTCTTTCCGTATTTCTTCAAAATTGATGCCGCTGAGAAAGTAACCGTCAATGGCGACGTTATAACCGACTATTTGATGTCTGAAATTGAAGCTCGTGATCTCAGTGACATTTGGTTTCAACAAGAGGGCGCTAATTCCTACACATCGCATCAATCAATGGATTTGTTGAGATTGCAATATAGAGAACGCTTAGGCAAGCAGATAATTTAACGTTTTGGGCCGGTGGATTGGCCACCAAGATCATTTGTATCACACCGATTTCCGGTGGGGATATGTAAAGTCCTAAGTTAATGCGGTCAATCCCGCTTCTATTCAGGTCTTGGAGCAAAACCGCACACATATCATTCACAAGTTACCAGTCGAATTGCTCGAACGAGTCCTCGAACATTGGACTCAACGGATGGACCATCTGAGACGTAGCCATATGAAAGACATTTGAAAGAGATAATCTTCAAAAAATAAATGTCAAAGATTGTTCTTTCGAATGATAATGAACCTTCCCCATTAAATTTAAAGATTATGTGTTTTTACTTTAAAAAATAAAAAATGGACCCCAAATTTTCACTATTTTTTGAATCTGAATAAGATTCGTTCTGGAATAGTTATAATTGATAATTCTTAGGTTCGATCTCAGTTTGGTTCGAAAACGAATCCGAAGAGGCAGTTTTTAGTATATCTGAGAGCATTTTTTTTGTCTAGAAACACTGTAGGCGGTTGTTTTGATTCTAAGTCCATCCCATAATGGATTTCACGTTAGAAACAGATGTTTCACCAAAAGTTACTAGCACCTAGAGATACCCATACAAAGCCGGGAGCTAAAACTAAAGTGGCGTGCTTTACGACCTAATATATGATACAGAGGATTGAACAATGAGAAGAACCAATGAGAGATTATTCGAAAGAAAATTTTCTGAGAAAAAGATGGCAGGAGACTTTTCAGTATTGCAAGCATTGAAAGTATTCAAACAATTGGGAGCAGACCAAGAGAAATGCTTGAACATTTTAAGAAAGACCGAATGAAGAAGGACTTAAATTCCGCTTGAAGCAAACTTGTGGAACAACTATTATGTATATTCTGAAAAAGCATACTTTTGAAAGAAGGAACATAATATTCAATCAGAAGAGGAAGAGTTATTATTTCAGTTAATTGATACAATATGGGAACATGAAGACGAGATCTTTGTAGCAGAACTCATTAACTACAAGAACAGTAATTGAGTAGACTGAACTCATTCAAGAACAAAACCAATTCTACTACTGAAGTCAGGAAACTGATACAAGCAGAACTCCCATTAGTATCGTCAAAACAGCAGTCACTCTCATTTGCGCTTGAAACTACGGATCCGCGGACCGTGTGAAAAAGTCCGCCATAAAATTGCTTGAGTGGCAAATCAAATCAAACAACGGTACATACAATTGAGCGTACATACTAAGAGCATATTTATCAATCGATTGCCATTGACCTCATAGACCCGCCCGTTGCGAGTTATTTGCAACCATTTATGCGCATTAAAGCGGAACTGGAAAATTGAAAATATTCGCACAAGAAAACCGAAGGAACTACTGAGTAGAGGCTGGAAGAAGAGAAGAGATCAACTGCAAACAAGCGACTGGCAGGCAGGGACTGAGGACTTGTTTGAGCAACACAAGTAATCCGGTCATAGAGTTAAGCCACTAATCCTTGAAATTGCAATGTAAGATTATGCGACTGACGCACGCACACGAAGCGAGAGCGCCAGCCACGAATGACTGACTGCCAGCGTACGCGTATTTGCGCAATGCATATTTGGACAACGGCAACAACTACAGGGTATGTATGTTGTTGCATGATTTACGGAGCGACACAATTCGAACGTTGGCTGAAGGACATTAGCATAGCAAATCCTGGCCTGGCGTGTGCATGAAGTTCGATGCGTTTTGCGAGATGCTGCCAGCGATAAGCCACACGTATATATACATACATACAAGAAAATGTAGTTGCAGGCAATAGTGTCGCATAGACAAAGTAAGCCAACTAGCTGATTGCGAGCTTGAGGGGCGACCAAAGGACATGCCGCGCTGGATTAAGGGTGTGTGTATTTGGTGGTGTTGTTCTTGTACTGCCGCTCGACGTTATGTATACTCTGATTATTTGGACAAATGCAAACGATCGATCATTTATTTTAATTAGCAACACAGTGTCGATTGCATTTGAGCGCGTGAAAAGCGCACACACACAAAGCAAATTTTCCCTTTTCTTCCCTCAGAAGCTTGGAAAAACTATCAATTTTTCGGCAACAACAGGCAAGCGGTTTAAGCGTAACGCACTGCATTGGAAATTGTAAAAAGTTGTTCGGTTTCAAATCAAAAAAAAAAAAATGGAGGATCCGCTGGGTGCACACCTTTTGCCTCTGAAAAAACAACAAACAGCACTATTGTTAATTAGAATAATGTCGGTATGTTGCAATGTACGCAACTGCCTTTATTTGTTGTATTTTTTTATTGTCACTGCAAATTAGCTGTGACGAATTTGAAGAGTGTGTGACTTCCGTATGCGGCTGCGCTTGACAAGCGATTAAAAACAGTCGAAACAATATTTAAGGTTATTGATACGAAACCGACAGGCTGCGCATCCTCACCACTGCTAAGTTGCTCAAGCGTAACCGCTACAGATTTGTAAACGCTTCGATTGAAAAAATATTGAAAAAACATTTCCAGCATACTTGACATAAATTTTGTTTGTGTGTGTTTGCTCCTGAAGTGTCCTAACTAGGCTGCTACTGACATATACTTACATACACATATATAAATATATAAGCGTTATCCTTTTTATCCTTTTGCTCTACGCACACATTGTGCCGCTGCCGATAATGCAAGTATTAATGTGTGTCGATTTTTCATATTCTCAAGTGTCCTTAACTCCTGTGTTTGCCTGCTCGTTCGCCTGTTATTGAGCACATTTTCGATTTATGTTGCGACATTTCGCCTTCTGTATCAAATTAATGATATTTGTTTGTCACATATTTGGAAGATTAACAAGGAAATTCACTTATGTAATAATATTTGTCTGCGTGTTAGGAAAATGTGTGAGAAAATGCGCACGATTTGCTGCGAAATTACCGACAATTACTTTGTAGAGCGCGGCTCAAAGCAGAACAGCAAAGGTCGAGTTATTTCTCAAGTGAGTTACGGCTAGAGATAAAAGTTCTCTTATTTCTAAAAGTTCAACTGAAGCTAAAGGATGGACCGAGGCTGCCGAATGGACGGACGTTGTAGCTGTTTTGGTAAAGGGAAAATTTCTAAGTTTATGATTTCACCCAAAGGTATCTAAATGTGGTAACCAAGTGAAGAAATAGAAATAGATAAGCCATAAATTCAAACAAAAAAAAAAAATCAGTGAGTTTTATTTACAAGGAGATACAAAATCCTTGAAGTGACTTCAACTCCCTTAGTTACGAGTCTCTATACTTCAACCAGTAAACATGTTGAAGTACTTATGACTTATCCTGGATAGGAAGCGATCAAGGAAGCCAGACATCGAAGATAGCGTGAGAAGGCAACAGAAAAGGTGGGTATATTAGGAGCCATGGACCAGAACACTATGGAATTCTTCACCACGTCTATTGCATTCCTTACAATCTAGACTACTGCATCACGAAATTTGAGAAGGCTCCGTCTCTGCTCACACACCTGCGAGGGAGTTGACGAGGAGGCAAAGCAGTTGGAAAAGTGAGCTTCTTCACGAATGCTTCATAATTAAGAAGGAGGTTAGGAAGTGGAGTATTCTGTCGGGAGCTCTTCCCCAGCTCTAGTTTCAGACTATCAGACTACTGTAGTGTTTTTCAAGTGGAAGTATTTGCCATCAAAGAAGCGGTAAATATAATGCTCCGAAGTGCTCAGTTAGAACGGAATCGCCGGAAACTGCAAAACCAATGAACTTGCTACACTATTACCACAATTTAAACCGTTTGGTAGCGAGTCGATTGTTCGATGAACCTTTGGACCTCCAGTGAACTTAGCAAGTGCTGATCCTCAACCCGAACTACATCGCCTGTGAGATCCATTCTGTCCCAAATAGAACCGTAAAAGATAGTCCGAACTACTTGAATTTAGCATAGTCAATCTCACTGCTATTTTTAGGTATTCTGACTGAACAAGGTTCACACGCGGCGCGACTAAATATTTTGTCTGCCGCTCTTTGACAGAACTGTATGGAGGAAGGCGCGGTGGAATCATCTTATCTTTTTCTCCTCTATTGCCCGGGTTTTGGTAGACTGGGGTTCATATATCTCGGTAGACACACCTTTGGAAAACCTCAGCGATGTGGCGGGGACTGATATGAACTGTCTTAATACATTTGCGGTAATGTCAAAACGCTTCGTCGATCCATGAGGTGATGCACTTTAAGGAATTTTTGGATAACAAAGTGGACAAATATCTGCCCGAGTAAGATACATCTGTCTAGCCTACAATCTAACATAAGTTAACCTAGGAGAATGAAGAAAAAATCCAAATTATGCTCCCGTAATAGAGAAATATACAAAAATCCAAACAAAAAGTGAGGAAACAATGCCCGTTTGTCTGTTGGTACTAAATTTTCATCGCAGCAATTCTGGTTCTAAGTTCTACCGGTATCAGTTTAAAATAATAGTTTAATTCGAATTGACCTCTGATGAAGTAGTGGAGAAACAAGTACACATGTAACGCATGGAATCAGCGAACAACATAATAACCGATGAAATGTGCTAACCAAAAAAAAAATTTCAGTACGAGTAGTTCAGAAACCAACCTTAAGCACAGTGACTTTGTATTAAACATTAGTCTGGGAATAGAAATCGCAATGCTTCATGGAGAGTTGGTAGGAAGGCTTGAAGCAAGCTAAGAGTATCAGAATCCAAGCTGGAGCTTGGCAAGGCTGACTGTAGTTTTTTATCCCCGGAACAGGGTTATTAAGTTAGCCATGAAGTTCGTAACGCTTAGAAGGAATCGTCAGAAACCCTGCAAAGTATATATAGATGATATAAATAATCACCGTGACGATCTAAGTCAATTTAGCCATCTTCATCTGTACGTCTATACTTCAGTTTTTGAGATATCGATCTGAAATTTTGCACAATTTTTTAGCTCTTCAAGAAGATTATCAGTTGTCGGAATCAGCGATATCGGATCAGGATAGCATATAGCTGCCAACAAACTGATCGATCAAAGGCAAGTTCGTGTAAGGAAAACTTTTTCAATTGACGAGATATCTACAAGCAATTTGGCGAAAGTAATAATTTAGAAAAATAGTGCAAACTCTGAAGAAATTGTTCAGATTAGATCACTATGTCATATAGCTTCCATACAAACTGACTTTTCCCAAAATCAAGTAGATAATCTTTTTATCCCTCCCTTTTATGGTATAAGAAATGCAGTTGTGAAGGGAATTATGCAACTGAAATTAACGTTTTTTCTTATTTTATTTTGAAATCAGCTTCCTTTCCAGTTCCAGATATATAAAAAGCTCAATAGTTTTTAAAGGTTAAAATTGCCACGACTTACCTTTATATACTTAAGTATATAATTAATTAACTGTAATAATAATTTTAAAAATAGCAAATGCATTTCCTTAATTTACATATAATATATTTATTTGTATATAATTTGACGAGTGCGTGTGCATAATAGCTTGCCAAACGAGTCTTAATCAATAATAATGAACCTTGGGCCCAGAATTCTCACTCGGCTTAAGTGCCACACGAGGCATACAGTTAATCAATATTGTCACACATTTTACTTAATGGTCATTAAGATCAGAAACAAAATCCCAAAAACAAGCAGAAAGGCAAAGCAAAAGACAGGACAAGCAGTTGCAGGCGAAGGCTCAAAGGCTGATCGCATGGGAAACAACTATGTCGGTGAGTAGATAAATGTCATTGCAATCATGCAACACTTGGTTATAGTAATATGTAGTGGTAGCAGTGACCAGCTAATGACACAAGCATTAATATGCAACATGCCACAGAATGCTGGCCGACTTTAAAGGGCCGTATAAGTAGATCGATGTAATGAGTTCATACATATCTATATACATTTATGTATTTATGTACCATATGTATGTATATATAATACAACAACAAGGGTATTAGACAACATTTATATTTTGTATGTGTGCGACATTGACATAAAGCAGTGACATGCCGCACAAAACCGAAATACATAGTGGGATAATCATGAGTGTTGCAATGAATGCGAAACAAGAGCATGTAACACACATACATATGTGACATAAATACCCTGCACGCTTACATAACTGCTTACAAGACTCGTTAAATGCGTGCTTGCCGCTCCACTGCCACGCAGGATAATTTCGCCTTGCCGAACTGCCTGCGAAATGTTTTGTTGCAAGTTAAGGCTTCCGTCTCTCGGATTTCTTAGGCCGAATTGTGGCCTTATGGGCTTGTTCGACTTTGGTGTTGTTGTTGGCATGATGCACTGGTTAATCTGTTACAGATTGCATGCCGCTTAAGCTGTTGTTCTTGGGGTGTGTGGCATGCAAGTACTGTCACTACTAAATGGTCATCTCGCTAGTGTTGCATGTTCGCCACCTCCGCTAGAGGCTGCACTCTTGCGCAACGGAACTATTTGCGTTTTGTATTTTATGCTTAAGTGGGCTTAGTGCGACTTTGTACATCATCAATCATTGTGGAGCGTGTGGCGAGCGAGTTGAGCATTCGGACATTGTGGAGGTTCATAAAAAGCGATGATAAATTGTGGAATAATTCAGGTTAGTTATTAGGGCTTACAGAGTAGACTCTAACTCTGCAAGTGTCCATCAAGCTAGGTTTGGTTGTTTCAATCTTTGACCGCATTGACAATCTTTGCTTTTTACGCAAAATACTGATTTTCGTAGGAATAAAAATCTTTCGATTAAGATTCTCATGGACTCACTTGAGTCAGCCAGTTCATTTAAGAACAAGCTTTCATGTTATCGTTATATATTGATATCTAGATGCTTATCGGCCCGTTAGTTGTTATTGTTTCGGAAATGTACAAGGAAGTGTGGGGAAGTGTTCCTAACCCAGGTTGATGCATATTCCACTTTTTGTTGTAAATGATTTAAGAGACAAAAGAGAGGTAAGTAGAGACCCAGATATATCCAAACTCACAATCTCAGTCCAGGAAAGCTGTCATAGTGTCTAAAGTGGCAATTAAAGCAGATACGTGGTTCTACCTCAGACTGATTTTAGAAATATTCAAGTATTTCGATTAGGCTTCTCATGAACTCAATTGAGTCTACTAAGTCATTTAAGAACTTCTTATTTTAAAATATCTGATCCACCTCAGACTGATTCTTGAAATATACAAGTCTTTCGATTAAGATTATGATGAACTCACTTAAATCTACTAAGTAATTTAAGAACCTAGTTTCCTAATATCAATACCACTTTATATCTTGATGCTGGCTGACTCGTTAGTTCTTACTGTTTCGGAATGGTGCAAGGAAGTGTGGAGCAAGTTTTGACCCATCTGAATGTATATTTTTCGATTTTTTGCTAATATTTTTAATGTACTGAGTATCCAAGCAGCCCTTTTAGAGTCACTTAAGTAGTGATCTTGCCTTAAGCATATATTTGTTATCTCAAGAATACCTGTGAATGCTGTGGCACTAACGAAGTTGCCACTGAAACCTTTCACCTCTCTTTATATACTCTCTACAACATTTATGTGTTCTCCGAATAAAAATACCTTTTCGCTTCTGCGTCACAACTGATAAACCATCATCACCTCGACAAAACATGCTCCCTATTCTACCCTACATCCCTCTTCATACCCCGCCTTTTCGAAATTGGTGCCCCCTGCTGTCCGCAAGTGACACAACTCGGTCATGTTATCCGACGTAATTTACTTGCCGGGCATTGTTCAACAGCAGGCCACCCCTCCAAATCAACCCTGCGCAACATGCTTAATTAAAAAACAGCTGGATATCAACAACAAAAAACATAAAACGAAAAAAAAAATCATTTGAAAAAAAGGGAAAAACAAAATTTTTATTGCGCATCAAAATGTGCCAAATCCGCGCAACGGATATCCAGGAAAAAGTGAAATTGTGATGAAAAAACTATAACGAAATCATGCACCCATAAAACCCGTATACACACATACAACTTTACAAAACATAAAAAAGTGGAAGGCTTCGAAAACTATAACACGGCTCAGCCCATTTCCGGCCTAAGAGAGCGGCGAGCGCAAGCGTGTCGGGCTAATCACACGAACCGCTGCCTTTCAGGCGCATGCACCCCTCCTTGGATTTACGGAATATTCGCATTTTGAGTGTATGTGTCTGTTGTTGTTGCATGTGTATCATCACTTTATTCGAGTGCTACGCCATCGGGGTGCCGTTATTATTATTATTTTATTCTTTTACTTTTATGCACTCCTTTTGTCACTCAGTGGTGCCACACCACAGTTTTTACTTGTATCATATATGTACATACATATGTACATATGTATTTATGAAAATGCGTTTTCTGCTTAATCACAACTATTGAGGCAGCGCTCGGCTTTGCTTGTAATCCCGGTTGTAAATTTCCTAGTGATCCTGCGCTGATCCTGTGCACACCACTACTAAATCATGTGTTTGTTATTTATGTTGTCACAAGAGATTTGCGTGTTCGTTCAACACAAACTCTTTGTGCTCGTTTAGTTTTGAAGCGAGCATTTGGTGCTGGATTAAAAAATTCACGAAAAAAATAATAAAAGCAAAATCAAGAACTATTTCAAATGACGTTTTGAGTTGTTTTTGTTAGACATCGCCAAATGAACATAAACAAAGAGAGAAGTGTGTAAACAGGTCGTGCGAAACTATGAAGCTGACTTTATTAAAGCTTAAGGAGTAAATCTGGGCTTATTAGAGCTTCAGAGCAGATATTTGTCGTCTTCTTCACTCAGTCTGAATATCTCAACATGTTCCCTTTTTTCTTTCCCGTTTTCTAACCTCCTGGAGTTTTCGAGCTTGAGTTTGTGGTAACATATCTAAACCTAATTTGTTTTCTTTCAAAGTTTATAGGATTACAAGGGCATATTGGGTTAGGTTAAGAGGACGATCCTAACAGGAATCTCTCTTGGACAGCTAAGAACGCCGGTTCTTTCAATTACCTGACGCTATCAACTAGACAGTAGAGAAGAAAGTGTTTGCGTGATTCCACACAACTTCGACTTCGACTTGTGTTCGATTGGATTTTTAGTTTTACCGCATGTGTGCCTAGTATCCAGTCAGAACACTTATGATTTCTTAGATCTCTTGCGTTCTACTCCAGGTCCAAAGGATCTCGCAGTCGCACAGGAGCCGATCGTCGACCAACGCCTGCTAAGCGCCCATGAGGTTCACTGCTCTAATGCTAGAACGCGAGATGTAAATGGAAATCCCACTCGGTCTCATTCCGATGGAGGTACTCCCCTCCAACAATCGTATATACGTAATCGGAATGAACTCGGATTTTTTTTGCGGCCAAGGACTATCAACTCGAAAGAATTCCGCCGCTATAATAATGACAACAAAAAATTGATGGACGAGACTGCTCTTCATCTACCGCCATCTTAATACCAACCACTTCTGTCTGAAAACGCTCCAGTTGTCGGGTGGCCGAAATCTAACACTGACATATAGCTCCTTACAGAAACCTCATTATTCCATCTTCTTTTTTTGCTTGGCCCCATACGCAAAAAATCTCACTGCGCCTCTTCTCCAACAAATTATCTCCATCCACATATTCATTGCGGTAAAGCGAGTGGCCCCTGCGACGCTGTGATCGAAGTGTTCAAGACGGCAGTTAAAGAAAGAGAGGGTTTCGGCGTGTCCTTTTTCGAACCTCTTCATATACCCAACTTCCTCTACCTCTCTGTGGATACGTTCAAGCTTCTTAACAAATGCAGTGTTTTCGAGCGCCCTCTACCAGACGAGTTCACCACAAATATAAGAAAAATATTACTGGCCTGACTACGATATCAAAGAGGCAAAACACCATTTTTGGTGAGAGTAACTACTTTTTCCTATAGAACTTAAGCAATATACATAAGGCAAATGATCGTATGTACCTTACAACGGCTAATCGCGATTCGACCACGACTGTTTTCACTTGACTAGACAACGTCACACATCGCTGGCCGGGGTAGATTTAGAACCCACGTAAAAAGAACCCTCGATATAAAGACGAAAATAGCCTCCGATGATAGATCCACGTTTTGATGACGACTCCGTTGCGATTTGCCGATAGAAATTTGGTCCTTTAGGTAATTTTTGCATTAATTCGTGTGGCATCCAGATCCTGAGATTGATGATAGACATTGGAGTGGCATAGGCCTGCGAGCTCGTCATTGAAGGATTCTTAAAAATTTTGGCGACCATTTGATGTGTGATGAGTTCCAAGCAACTGAAATCATAAAGCTTGATTTTTCCATATTCTAAACCGTATTTTACAGCGATTTGACCTTTAGAGCAAAATATTAGTAGTTTTGTGACCTCACAACCCCACCCACCCAAGGGGTTTTAATCAAATTGCATATGCAAATCAGCTAGTTTTCGAACCACCACTTGGGCTGCTTAATTATAACGCAACTAGCCAATCAATCTTGCCGCAAAGTGAAATTTGATTAAGCGACTTAATTCGAAGCCAATATGTCGAAATTTTTTAAAGGGGGCACCCAAAATGTTTAAAGTACCGTATGTAAACATTTGAAAAAATAGTGGAAACAAGTGCGGCGACGGCACAAAGCAATAACCGCAACTGTTTTTCGAATTTAAATACACTTTGCCGTTTTTTATCGTTTGCAGCGCGACATTTGTGGCGCGAACACTTTGACAGTTGGGTTGAAGGGTAAAAAGCACTAAAAAAGAGTTTATGAGTAAATGAAAAGAATAATAAATAACTGAAATATTAAATTGTGTATTGTGTTAGTATTTAAAATGGCAAAACCCAAAACGGGCGGCGACGAGAGCTGAGTTGAGTCAAGTGAGCGCAGCGTGCGGAGATGAGGCCAATCTGTCTATGCTTAGCACTGACTGCACAACTGCTTCGTTGTTGTTGTTATTTTTTTATCATGTGAACGTTGCATTGCGACTGTCATACGCGTAGGCCGCAATTAATATGGTTGCACATTGCGGACATTATGCAAATATTTCCCTTAGCCGCTGATGAGAATGTTGACGCTGGCCCGCTGATGCTGATGATGAGCACGGCAAGGGCTTTCAAGCTGCGGGTGGAGGGATGTGGGAGTTGCTGGATATGGTTTAAGTATGCCAATGAGGGCGAATATTACAAAAATTTTGGTAAGGGTGATGACGTTGACACTGTTGCAAGGTGGTGAGCGGGGGGTTTTGTGAAGTAACGCAGTGGCGTAGTTGAAAAACGGATATGTAAGGCGAAGGTTTTTTTTGATGGGTAAGTGACAGCGCCGCTTCCTTTTCCATCCTTTGTAACCAAGAGGACAGACAAAAAAAAATCACTAGGTCATATAGGTCTGATCCCTAATTTGACATAGTCCTTACATACTTTAAATTTTTGGGATAGTTCCTTCTATATCGATAAAAAGTTCTGAATTCTAAAAGACTGATGCCTTCGGCGGATTTCCCACAGTCTTCGGGAGCAGCAGAAGAAAAGGAAACAGAGGGCGAAACGGGCAAGAATGTACACTTGCCCCTTTCTAGCGGCTATTCGAGGAGGTCCGTCTCGAAAGTCTTGCAAATGCGGAACTTGTACTTCTGAAGAAACATCTGGACAAAATTCCTCAGATTGATCATCAGTGTGCGAAGTAAACATCGATCAACCCTTTGTTTCATTTCAGAAGGGACGGAGCCGATGCCCCTCCTAATCTGAGAGCCGTGACTGAACAGAGGAGTCATAAACTGCAGGCGGTCAATAATATTGTAATAGAAAATAGCAGTCTTAACCTCTAAATGTGGGATTCTTACTGAGGATTTCTTCTACGACCTTTGACCTGGACAGAGCAGAACCGGTCAGAGAACCATATAGAAACTTTAGAAACACGAAGTGGGACCCATAGATTAGATATTCCTGTCAAATTCAAGACGACGAAGGCTGTCTGGTAGCGCGTTCGATGAGTGCATTGTGATCTCCAGTTCTGTATGCAGGTCTGTCTTTGAAAGCTCTTGTCCTCTGCTTTTACTCTGGGGAGTGTCATGTCTGGACGGAACCCTTCTGCATAGAGCCTACGCTGTGGGTGTCCCTCTTCAACAACGTTCGACCGAAGGCGATTATTGGAGCTCTTTCTAAGGTTAAGATTACTTTTGTGCTTTGTGTTTTCATATATTTTTGTATCTCAATTTAATTTTTGGGCTTCCAGAAACACAAAATATATCAGATTGTGCCGAAGGGTGATTAATCTGCTATATTAGAAAAGATAATGATGTCAAGAACTTTACAGACAGTTTTAAAATCAAAAACCAGATCCCCACCAATCTTCACCAACCTGCCACTGCCATCTACAGCGCTTCGTGGTCCTCGCAAACGCAAATACGCCACGCAACTGCATTGCCACATTTGTTATTGTTGCTGCGGCTCAAACCCAACATTGAGCACAACACAAAAGGGTTCATGCAACTCGCATTTATTTGCATGTTGACTCTACGCACCAAGGGTGACGGCGACGACGGTGGCGGTGGTGCACATGTCATATAAAAATGTTGACATGCGACAAACACACACAGGCACCGTAACAAGTGTGCGGCCGTGTGTATGTATAAGTGTATGCTTAAGTTTGTGCATATTTTTAATTTGCCATTTGCATAGAAGATTTAACCTGATGTTTGGCTGAATTTCAAAATTGAAATTTCACTTTTTTGCAGCGCCAGCAAAGCGAAGTCAACATATGTGAGCGGGCGTAACAAGCCCGTGCGGCATGCAACCAACGCCCTCAAACCCAAAAGCGAAGAATGGAATAAAAGCAAAAGAGGAACAACAAAACGGCCGTAGAAGCCGGCGAGATTTGGACTGGGTAGGCAATTTTTCATTTTCACTGATTACACAACGCAAGCGACCGCCTGCTAACCCCCTTCGGTGCGAGCGAGCGCGCTATTGCGTGTGTGTGTGCGTTGCGCGCGCACTGAATGTTATTCAAAAAATAATTATTTCGAGATGAATATGAACAAAGCGTCAAAGTGCCACTCGACAATTGCAAGCGTGCAAATAGGCAACCAAGCCGTGCGGTCCAGCGGCGCTTGAGAGCCAGCCAGCCGCCTGAGCATTCAGGCAATCAAAAATGGAAGCCAAGCGGCTAACGAGGCAGCGCGCGCAGAGGGAAGTTGCATAAAGGGTACGCATGCATGTTACCCCAGCGCAGCTGTTACCACCGCCGTTGCTTGCAGTTTTTATTACCTGCAACGAACAAAAAAATATTATAGATCGCCGCGTCCCATTCCGCTCCTGTCGCCGCTTGGGCTGGCGCGCTGTTTGTGCAACTCTTGGGTTGTTGCATCAGTTGGCATATTTAATCGCGCTGTTTACATGTGCCATAATTACGTATTGTTGTTGCGTTAAATGTTGTTGTTGTCAAATATAAATCAATGCCACTCTCATATTTTCGGCTGCGCAGCGCTGGCCGTCCAGCAAACATCCACCTTATGGCGCATTGTTGTATTTTTCAAGTTTAATTGCGAGTAAAAACAGGCAATTCAATTGTCTTTCATCTAGCCACTACATACACACTCATACACATATCACATATACATGTGTATTTGCAAAACGTCATGTGATACGGGAATTGTCGAATTTGAGGAAGGGTGCCGATTCGCATACGATTTTATTTACTCGGCTTGAAGAGTAGCGGCAATAAAAGATGTAGAAAATTGCAAGGACACTTGTGTCATTATTAGATGCATTCAAGTGGCATTGAAAAATTATTTATTAGCAATGAGAGTATGAGTCGAATTAATGGTAGATACTTGAGACTGCATTTTAAACTTTCTATGACTAATTCCCAACAGAGACCAAAAGTGTTCGCTGAGTATGTCCATCCCATATGAAGTCAAGGCAGTTTGCAGCGGAAGGCAGAGTTTTCCCTTCGTAGGTGGAAAAATTTTTGCTCTGGTTAGGAACGTCCGAGCTTTGCCACATCTAACCAAAATTGAAAAAATATCGATGAGTTCAGGGGGCATAAACCCATCAAGCGTTGAGACTCGTCTGAAACTATCCTTCACCTTCCTGTCATGTTATATTGCACTAAACTCATTAATTTGCCTTCAGCTCAAATTTAAAAATGCATCAGTCAGATTTTCTCATCTCAACTATTTGCGATTCAGCTCCGCTGTCTCTGTTCTCTATCAGTAGTTTTATCGTCGATACATCCAAGGATCAGACATGATATCTCAAAAATTCATGAAGATGTTGCCACAACAGAATGAAAATTGGAATGAACCCGGATTTTATCCAGCCAAGATATATTTTTTCGTTGAACTAACAACCACGGTAGGTCTGCTTTCATGGCAGTCGAATCCATGTAATGAGAATGGAGCCAGATTTTTATCGGCCCCTCATGTTTTGGTCAACTAGTCAACCACCCTGAAACAACAGTTTCCGAATAAGTCAGATACCATCAAACAAATAGTCCTTGAATTAGTCAGATCCTATCATTTTCAGTAACTCGGGTTTCGAGAATCACAGAAGAACGTTAGTACCAATGTCAATGTTAATGCTCCGATTAAAAAATTACCCACAAGGATGAGCCTCAAAATTCTACTACCTCGTTAAGTCAAGAGTCTCAGTTCATAGTTTTTGTTAAAACTTTTTGACCGTATACTTCGAATAAGTCCGTCTTTCCATTCATCAATATGTCCTTGTGTCCGTCCATCCGTTCGTCCATTGATCCATCCATCACCGACTATTCCGGATAAATCCGTCCTTCCACTTGTCTATCTGTCTGTTCGTTCGTCCTTCACTCAATCCAACCTTCCATTTGTTGGTTCTTACATCCGTTTATCCGCCCGTCTATCACTGTACATGCTGGATAAGTCCGCCTATTCATCCGTCCGTTTGCCCATCGGTCCTTCCGTTCGCCCGTCCATCCGTCCACTGATTCATCCATCCATCCATCACGACTGTTTCGGATAAATCCGCCCTTCCATTGTCTATCTGTCTTTTCATCCGTCCTCCACTGAATCCAACCTTCCATTTGTTCGTTCCTACGTCCGTTTATCCGCCCGTCTGTCACCGTACATTTTGGATAGGTCCATCCATCCATCCATCCATCAATGAATGTTTCGTATAAGTCTGTCCTTCTATCAGTCTGTCCGTTCGTTCGTCCCTCAGTTAATCCATCCTTTCGTTGGTTCGTCTTTGCGCCTGTCTATTCGCCCGTCTATCTCCGTACTTTTCGGATAGGTCCCTCCATTCAACTTTCCATCCTTCCGTCCGCCCAATTGTCTGTCTGTGCCAGCAATAACAAAATTGAGTTATCTTGATAGAATCTGGTATTTAAACCATTTCAATGCCGTTAATTGAACCCCTGAATCGACTGACGAAGGTCACCGAGACTACTAAACTTGACCAAACTACAGCTCTTAATGACTTATGTTACAATGAGTTAAAAGCTCGAGAAATCTTTGAGTTTCGCTACTCGTTTAGTCATTCTAACCCAAACTAACCTCGAAAAGCAATGTATTTAACGAAATTGCATTGCTTCGGAAATTAAAATTCTCACTTTTACTATTTCAAATGATTCACACTTCAAGGCTGTAGAGCAAAAAAATGCTGAGTGGCCTACTACTGCTGCTCGCCCTCAATTTGTGAAGACATAAACACATCGACAGCGGACGTCAGCCGGCCGACAACAAAACGGTAAACAACAACAAATGCAAAACACATAAAACTAACACCAACAACAACAATGCCATTCATGCAATCAACAGTCGGCAACAGTCATCCATGGTATGCATGTTGCAAGCACGAATGAGCGACATTTATTGGCCGTATTACTTAAATGCTGAGCACTCGAAAATGCCGTTAGCCACCGCACCGCGCGCCTCAGCTCCGTACCCTGTGTTGACTGCTGCTGTCTTGAGGTGTTTACTGCCGTTGTTGCTACTTACTGTAGGGCCGATCCACATGGCAGACAACCGGTCCGCTGCCTGTTGCAAACGCCGCCGTTGACAGGCCGAGATGTTGACGATGATTGTCGGTTGTATTGACTAAATGGCTACTAGGCAGGCGGTTGCTGCTTGCCGATACTCGTATGCATATAGCGGTTGCCACTTGCCGCAACTCGCCCATCAAGTCGGCCGACGTCCGCCTGTGGCGGCGGATGATGCCAATATAAGACGTTGCCGACAGCTGTGATGATGTTGTCATTTATTTTCGAGAGCCTACATTACAGCAATGGCATTCTTAGCTGACGTTGTCGTTGTTGTTGTTGTAGCAGATTGATATTGCACTCTGATTGCTGGTGGCTACCGTTGTTGCAAGCCGTCAGCATGCAGCAGGCAACTCTTCCGCTCTTGACTTTGACTTGACAGCCAGCACATCATCATCCTCATCAGTTGCATTATCTGCAGCTTCAATTGCTTCAACTTTATCCGCAAATGTGTTTTGCTGTTGTTGTCCTTGTTGTCATTCGTCAGCGTCTGCTTCACGTCTGCAGCAATGTTGCACACAAACAACAACTAGCAGTCGGCTGCAAATCTTGCTTTCATCTGTGCATTTGCATCTTCACCTCCAGCTGCAGCTGTAGTCTTCGTTGCAACGCCCTCCTCTCCGAACACCTCCCCGGCTTGTCTACCTTGAGTGCCTACTTAAAAATGCTCTCTTCCATAATAATTTTTACCACTTGGCATTTCTTGTCTTCTCCATTCAAATTGTTTCGTATAGGTTTTGTTGCTGCTGTTGCTGTTGTTGTAGTTCCACTTGTACTTTTTTAAGATGATTTTTTGTTTGCTTTGAGTGCATTTTCCGTCTGTTTACATTTCACTTTCATGTGCGAAATACAAACCTTACGTTGCAATTGTTGTTGCTGTTGTGTTTGTTGTTGTTGTTGCCCTGTTTTTTTTTTGTTGTTGTGGTTTGCTGTTGCATAAACAGCGCCAATGCGTCGGTGGCACTGCCATTGCTTGACGTTGGCGTTGCTGAGCCCACCAAGCATGCCACATGCACTCACACAAAACACACACTCACATTCACACACACACACATTCACACGTCTATGGCATACTCGTGCTGCTAAGTAATAGCACTTTAAAGTTATAGCGCTTTTGCTTTGTTTTATTAAGTTGAAGTGTAAAATGGCTTGCAAATAAATAAACATAATCAAAAGGTCGTAAAAATTGTTGAGTTTTCAAAGCAAATTGTTTTTGTTATTTATACTTGCTGCTACAATGGCTCCTTCAGGTTTGTCAGCCATTGAAAAATGCAAATAATTATAAAAAATTATTCAAATATTTATTTTTATATATTTTTTATTTCTCTTTTAAATTTAAAATTTTTTTTTTTTATTCAAAAAAATAATTATTAATTAAAAAAAAAATTTGGGAAAATTTTTTAAATTTTTTTTTCAAAAATGTTTTGGTGTTGAAAAAAAAAATACAACTTAACTTCAATATTTTTCTTATAACCGAAGTTTCTGTTACACAAGGCACCCGTGGACATTGCCATCAGATGTATTGGTGCTAATGTCGCTCAAAGGCTCCAGAAAGTTAGGGGTCCGAACACTCACACGCCGAGATTCTCTCCTCCTACAACTGCATTCTTGAAAACTTGAATCACTGCGTCGCAGAGGCCACTCGGTCTATTTTTTGCTCATATACCGAGGAGAATTATGTTGATGGGCAAAACACGCTGAAAATGCGTCGCTGTGAGCTCTCTCGTAGATGGGTGGAAGCTAAGAGAGTAATTCACAAGGGAGTTTTCTGCAAGAAGTTCTCGATCAATATTAGCTTTAGGCTACCGGACCACTGACTGTTTCTCAGGCAGAAATGGCTGCTATTAAGGTGCCTGTAGACGTAATGCAGCCTTCTTCAGGGATTTGTACATTCACTCCGACAGCAGAGCGGCAATAACAACACGTAGTTCGCTAACTGGGCCCTCGTTAAAGAGTGTCTGTCCTCACTAGAAATAGCATCCTCATCAGAATCTTTTTGGTACCTGATCATAGCGGATTCACTGTAAACTGCAAAGCCTATGAGCAAGCAGCCGTTTCCCGCTCACATCGAAATCGAAACGAGTTGGAACTCTGTTGTCATCTTGCGCTCTAGTATTGGAACAATAGACCTGGCATGCTCTTAGAAGGCAGGGGGCGCCGACTAGCTCTTGTGCGACTGCGAGATCATTTCAACACAAATTAAAAGGCAGGAGATCTACTGAACTACTTTTTCTTAACAAAGCTCTTCTTGACGTAAATGAAAGGTTTCTTACTGAAACTGTTCTGTAGGCATTAATGCCAGTTGTCATGAGGAAGGTGAGGTGGAAACATTTAAGCAGTGTTACTTTCGGTGAACCAGAAGGCAGCCGAAACCGACATTAGCAGTCTCAACAAGTTTATGATAGGCTCAAAGCGCTGCGTCAGATTGTAAGAGTTTTTTGATCTATTTAATGGGAGTTTTAGGTACCACAATGAATCGGCAATCTAAGCTGTCTAAAGAATTGACCTCTTTACCTAATCAAACCATACCCTAGTTTGTTTTAAAAGCCTTTAAATTATATAAATTGTTATTTAGTAATATCCATAGAAAAAATATTTTTAAAATTATCACAAGAACATTATCCCGGCTTATGATATTTTTACTCTCTAGCAAAAAAGTTATTAATTCCCACATAATTTTCTTCGGTTCTTGGGAACTACATCACTTTTGGCAGCTATAAATTTTGAAAAGTTAAGGACCTTGTATACCTCACAGCCAGTATAAACTCCCCCAAAAACCTAAGCCTGGAGATCAAATGCAGAATAACGTTTGCAGTAGGCAATCTATAAACATCCCCGTCCTATTATAGAACACTGACACATGAACGATGACGAACCATGATGAGAAAACACTAGAAGCATTCGAAAGAACTGTTCTCCGCAAGATCTTTGGAACCGTGAGCAATAGATATCGTAGAAGAAGAGACCACGAACTGTATGAGTTCTACGTTTAACGACATTAATATAGTTAAGCCAATAAAAATCCAACAAAAGCTGGTTAGGCCATGTAGTTAGCATGGAAACTAATGCTTTAACAAAAAACTCCTTCAGTTGGAGAAAAATGGGTGAACAACAGAAGCAAAGGCCCGTCTACATGTGGGATGCAAGCAAAACAGCCGTGACTTCGATAGAGACAGAGGCAACTAGCAATAGCCATCAAACTCCATCTATCATTATTATATACTTTACTGTAACCAAATCATAATTCTAATCCTACACACTAAATATAGAAACTTCAACATAAATATTAATTTAATAGAAGTCGCAATCAAACATTAAAAATAAATCTGGTGTCTCTAAATTTGGCAACCGACACCAAAACCGCCAATGAAATATGCGCCAAAGAAACGAACAATTTTTGAAAATATTAAAAGTTTGAATTAAGTTTTTATTTGGCAGCGACAATGGCAGACATGTCCTGCCGCAAAGCGGCGAATGCAGGATATGCGGCAGTCGGCAGACGAGACCTACAACAAGCGCCAATTTGAAGGCATATTCATACGAATGCAAGTAGGTTTAAGGGAGATTAGAAGAAGCATACTCATATAGTATACATATATAGATTTGTAGTTTAACCTGCTGGAAAGTCATTCATATTTGTTGTAAAATAAATTTCAGATTTTTTATATGGCAGTCTTTGATTAATACTGTAAATTATTAAGCGAAGTTCCAAACCTAAAACAATTTTGAATTTATTCAATATAAGCAGAAAAATTTATAAGGATCCAAAACAACAAATGTTCAAGGTATGTACATATATACTATATGTTGTTAGTGACAACATCGTTGATAGGAAAGGATTCGCTTTTTTTGTACTCGTGTGGTTTGTGTCCAAGGTTTCCCTTTCAGTATAGAGGGTTCGAGTCTTAGATACAATGTAATCTATTTTTAGATAATATTTGAGATCTTTGTGATTCTAAGACAAAAACTAAGAAACCATTTTTTGAGAACCACATTTTGGTTACACCCACGCCTTTTCTTTCGAAAACATTTCGATATAATCTATGCTCTTTTTGGTCAAAAATGAACGTCTAAGTCAACAAATCGCCGAAATGAATTTCCTTTAGGGTTTTTAGGCTCACATATAACCAATCCAATATTTTATGCCACATGTGTTGGTGGCAACAGCAGTTATGACAGGCCAGACAAAGAAATGCTCGCTGTTGTAAGTATAAGAAAACCAAAAACTGCAGCAAACACACAAAAAGAATCGAATTCTAAGAGGCAAACAAAAATGTATTAATACGAGTAAATAAATGCGTGTTTACATATGCAGATGTATGTATGTGTGTGATATGTGCAACACTACTCAGATTTATCTGAAGCACAAAGAAATATGACGTCCATTAAAGAAATTAGTTTGGCCAGCAAAACATAAAGCCGAAGCGCTGACTAAAATGTATAAAAAGAAGAAGCAGCAAAAAACTACTTTTCATCTGCAAAAAAGCAGAGCCCAGAAAAAAACTATTCACATAACTGTATGTACATATATTTATTGCATAGAAATATTATATTTCGAAGGCGTCGTAAATAAATAAAGGAATTTGCAGCGCCTAGGGTGTTGACTTATTTGGCTGTGTGTGGGCTCATTGCCGGCCAAAGCAATAACGAAGCCATTGTGAAATCATATTTTTCTGTACAATTCATAAAATATGAGTAAATATATATGTACATACAAGTACTAACAAATGTATATAAATATTTATATAAGTAAAAACTGTGAAATTTTTCTTAAGCCAATAAAGTCTCGAAGCAGAATTTAATAAATTAAAATAAACTGATTATGAATGCATTATATTAGGGTGTGCCAAGAAAATTCCCATTTATGGATAAAAAAGAAAGGGACAGGTAAAATTTCCCTAAATTGCAAAAAAATTTCCCTGATAGAATTTTTTGGAATATTTTATGTTCTACATCATCATTTATGGATAAAATATAATACGCAGGGAAAAAGTATCTTTGTGAGGGAAAAAATTCCTCTGCAAATAAATTTTAAAAAATTTGTTTGCACTATAATATAGAGTTTATGAATAAAAAAAGACCCTTATACAGAAAAAATAGCCCTGCTAGGGGAAAATTCGTCCCCTGAATTGAAAAGAATCCTTGGGATAAAATTTTAAGAAAATGCAATGCTCTACAACATCGAGTTTATGATAAAAAACTAACTCGTATGCAGAGAGAAAATATCCTTGCAAGGAAAAAAATTATTCTGAATTAAAAAAGTTCCCTTCAGTTATAATTTTTGGAAAATTGTGGGCTTTACAATAGAAATTATGGATAAAAAGAAAAAAATACTCCTGAAAGGGAAAAAATTTCCTCAACTGAACAATTTTCTTTGAGATAGAATTTTGGAAATCCCTCTCGCTCTACAATATTGAATTAACGAATAAAAGGAAATATATATAGCGAGAAAAAATATCCTTTCATGGGAAAAAATTTCCTTGAAATGAGAAAAAATCCACTGAGATAGAATTTTTGGATAATTTTATGGACTACAAAATAAAATTTATGAAACAGAGAAACAATATCTCTTGAAGGAGAAAAAGCTTCTCTGATTTGAAAAAAATTTCCCTAAGAAAGAATTTTTAGAAGAACATGCAATATCGATTTTATGTACATATAAAAGAATATATGAAAAAAAACATTTACACAGTAATAATTATGCATGCAGGAACAGAAGTTTCTCCGAATCGAAAAAATTTCCCCTGATATATTATTTGTTTAAAGTATAAAAGGAGCCCATGTACAAAGAAAAATAAATAAATTCACCTGAATTGAAAAAAAGTTTCCTAAAATAGAATTTATTAGAAAATTGAACGACCTACGAAAATCGCAATAAAAAATATCCCTAACAGCATACAAATTTTCCTGAATTTAAAAAATTTCCCTAAAATTGAGTTTTAAGAAAAGTGCTCTACGATTCAAACTTTTGTATAAAAAGAAGCCCATATGCAAATATCCCAGCAAGAGAAACAAATTTCCCTGAATTGAAAAAAAAAATCCCCAGAGGCAAATTTTTTACAAAAGTTTATGCTTTAAAGAAATCGCGATTTTTTTAATGAAACCAGATTTTTTAGGTTTTATTTATATGGGATATTTTCATGCTCATCGATAGCTTTCAAAATTAAGCTAGAAATTCTTCTTTGCAGGGATATTTTATCTGTATATAGGGTCGTTTTAACTCATAAAACCAAAATTACTTTTTTTTTGGGTCACCTTAATATACATGTATTTCATATATGTGTGTACATATTTATATACATATATGTATTTGCGTCTACACTTAACAAGTGCACTGTACGCTGCAGGCAATTGAACCCGATATACATACATATGTATGTTTGTAAATGCTATATATTTATTGCAAGTGCATGTTGCAAGTTGCCCATAACTGTCAGCAATTACATGCAACACTGACTGATATGTAAGCGCAAACGCATAAATGTCTACTTTTATTTGAATGAAGAAATTTAAAACGCCCTTAAATGCATGTGAGTGTGTGTGTATATGTGTATATGCCGTTTCTTTGTTCGTAAAATGCCGTTGGTCTTGAAATCAATGTTTTCAGGATCAAATTTCGACAGCAGATATCAGCAGGAGTCAATCAGTGATGCAGCAAAGAAACAAGTATACACATGCCTTAGTGTAAGTATAAATTATATACGTCTGTATGTATACAAGTATGCACAACAAAAATGATTAATACATACTCTTTATATACATACATACATACATATTTACTACATATAGTATAATATATAAGCGCAATTGTTTATATATACAGAAGTATAAATTCCGCCCATATCCTTTGGGCTCTTCTTCTTCTCCTACATTATCTCGCTGGTATTTATTTTCATATTAAAAGATAAAATATGGTAATGAACACAAGACCGCCTCGAGCTGAACTTTTTAAGTAGGCATAAGTAACTGTTTATACGTAATATCCCCACTTCAATGAAGTTATCACTGCCCCTCGGTCTTGGTTGTTGCAAGCCGGCCAGTTTTATTACAACTTCTTAAGTGTTCGTCATATTTTATGCTTTAAATGTAAATGAACCATTAAATTGAGCATTTCTGTTGAACATAAATAAATTGTGAAACCAAGAAATCGAGTAGTAAAAAAAATATTGAGTTAAATCAGTCAAATCACACTCATTTATCGATAACTTCTCAATTTAGTATTTATATTTCTTATTAGAGAAGTGAGAGTTTAGGCAAGAAATAACCAGTGATCACAAAAATCTAAAATGAGTCACTTTAGAGCACAGATCACCACGTCAAGTTTGTTATTGTTGTTGTAGCAGAAATCTGCCGAGCTCAAAATGGCTCTCTAGACCCGAGTTGCGGTAACTTA
>JAPZAG010002755.1:0-14464 GCA_027475135.1 Bactrocera correcta | reverse complement strand
AACTAATGAGTTCAAGCATTTCGATGTCGATTGCTAAATGCGTATATACAACAAAATCGACTTAATACCTAAATATAAGATTACGGAGCTCTTCCAAATGCACTGTCGTTATGCCGCCATGGCTTGATATCTCCTTCATTACGTTAAAGAAAGTTAATTAACTTAAATATGTTAAACTAATGATTTGAAGATTTTCGATATCGATTGCTAAATGTGTAAATACAAGAAAATCGACTTTATACCTAAATAAAAGATCACGAAATCCTTCTACATGCACTGCCGTATAACCGCCGTGGCTATATGCCAAATTCAGATCGTTAAAGAAGGTTTATTAACTTAAACATGTTAAACTAATGAGTTCAAGCATTTCGATGTCGATTGCTAAATGCGTTTTTACAACAAAATCGACTTAATACCTAAATATAAGATTACGGAGCTCTTCCAAATGCACTGCCGTTATGCCGTTAAGGCTTTGGTAGACTTCAGTAAGACAAAGAGGATTAATTAACTTAAATATGTTAAACTTATGATTTGAAGCATTTCGATATCGATTGCTTAATGTGTATATACAAGAAAATCGACTTTATACCTAAATATAAGATTACGGAATTTTTCCCAAATGAACTGTCGTTATGCCACCATGGCTTTAGATCAACTTCAATACTTTAAAAGAAGGTTAATTAACTTAAATATGTTAAACTAATGATTTGAAGCATTTCGATATCGCTTGCTAAATGTGTATATACAACAAAATCGACTTTATACCTAAATGTAAGATTACGGAATTCTTCTTAATGCACTGTCGTTATGCCGCCATGGCTTCATATCACCTTCATTACGTTAAAGAAGGTTAATTAACTTAAATATGTTAAACTAATGATTTGAAGAATTTCAATATCGCTTGCTAAATGTGTATATACAAGAAAATCGACTTTATACCTAAATATAAGATAACGGAATTCCTCTACATGCACTGCCGTTATGCCGCCATGGATTTATGCCAACTTCAGTTCGTTAAAGAAGGTTTATTAACTTAACTATGTTAAACTAATGAGTTGAAGCATTTCGATATCGATTGGTTAATATGTATATACAAGAAAACCGACTTTATACCTAAAAAGAAGATTACGGAATTCTTCTGAATGCACTGCAGTTATACCGTTAAGGCTTTATGTAGACTTCAGTGCGTTAAAGAACGTTTATAACCTTAAATATGTTAAACAAATGATTTGAAGCATTTCGATATCGATTGAAAAATGTGTATATACAAGAAAATCGACTTTATGCCTAATATAAGATTGCGGAATTCTTCTACATCCACTGCCGTTATGCCAACTTCAGATCGTTAAAGAAGGTTTATTAACTTAAATATGTTAAACTAATGAGTTGAAGCATTTCGATGTCGATTGCTAAATGCGTATATACAACAAAATCGACTTAATACCTAAATATAAGATTACGGAACTCTTCCAAATGCACTGCCGTTATGCCGTTAAGGCTTTTGTAGATTTCAGTAAGATAAAGAGGGTTAATTTACTTAAATATGTTAAACTAATGATTTGAGGCATTTCAATATCGATTGCTAAATGTGTAAATATAAGAAAATCGAATATATACTTAAATGTAAGATTACGGAATTCTTCTACATGCACTGTCGTTATGCCGCCATGGCTTTATATCTCCTTCATTACGTTAAAGAAAGTTAATTAACTTAAATATGTTAAACTAATGATTTGAAGATTTTCGATATCGATTGCTAAATGTGTAAATACAAGAAAATCGACTTTATACCTAAATAAAAGATCACGAAATCCTTCTACATGCACTGCCGTAATACCGCCGTGGCTATATGCCAAATTCAGATCGTTAAAGAAGGTTTATTAACTTAAATATGTTAAACTAATGAGTTGAAGCATCTCGATATCGATTGCTAAATGTGTATATACAACAAAATCGACTTTATACCTAAATATAAGATTACGGAATTCTTCCAAATGCACTGCCTTTATACCGGCTTTATGTAAACTTCAGTAGGATAAAGAAGGTTAATTAACTTAAGTATGTTAAAGTAATGATTTGAGGCATTTCGATATCGCTTGCTAAATGTGTATATACAAGAAAATCGTATTTATACCTAAATATAAGATAACGGAATTCTTCTAAATGCACTGCCGTTATACCGTTAAATCTTTATGTAGACTTCAGTAAGCTAAAAAATGTTTATTAATTTAATATGTTAAACTAATGATTTGAAGCATTTCGATATCGATATCTAAATGTGCATATAAAAGAAAATCGACTTTATACCTAAATAAAAGGTTACGAAATCCTTCTACATGCACTGCCGTAATACCGCTGTGGCTTTATGCAAACCTCAGTTCGTTAAAGAAGGTTTATTAACTTAAGTATGTTAAACTAATGAGTTGGAGCATCTCGATATCGATTGCTAAATGAGCATATACAACAAAATCAACTTTATACCAAAACATAAGATTACAGAATTCTTCTAAATGCACTCCCGTTATGCCGCCATGGCTTTATATCAACTTCAATACGTTAAAGAAGGTTTATTAACTTAAATATGTTAAACTAATGAGTTGAAGCATTTCGTTATTGATTGCTAAATGTGTATATAAAAGAAAATCGACTTTATACCTAAATATAAGATTACGGAATTCTTCAAAATGCACTGCCGTTATGCCGCCATGGCTTTATATCAACTTCAATACGTTAAAGAAGGTTTATTAACTTAAATATGTTAAACTAATGAGTTGAAGCAATTCGATATCGATTGCTTAATGTGTATATACAAGAAAATGGATTTTATACGTATATAAAAGATTACGGAATTCACCCAAATATACTGCCGTTATGCCGTTATGGCTTTATTTAAACTTCAGTACGATAAAGAAGGTTTATTAACCTAAATATGCTAAACCAGCTATTTGAAGATTTTCGATATCGATTGCTAAATGTGTAAATCCAAGAAAATCGACTACATACCTAAATATAAGATTACGGAATTCTTCTACATGCACTGCCGTTATGGCGCCATGGCTTTATGTTAACTTCATGCGTTAAAGAAGCTTTATTAACTAAAATATGTTAAACTAAAGATTTGACGCATTTCGATATCGATTGCTAACTGAGTATATACAAGAAAATCGAATTCATACCTAAATATAAGATTACGTAATTCTTCTAAATGCACTGCCGTTATGCCGTTGTGGCTTTTTATTAACTTCAGTTCGTTAAAGAAGTTTTATTAACTTAAATTTGTTAAACTAATGATTTGAAGCATTTCGATATCGATTGCTGAATGCGATATACAAGAAAATCGACTTTATACCTAAATATAAGATTACGGAATTCTTCTACATGCACTGTCGTTATGCCGCCATGGCTTTATATCAACTTCAATACGTTAAAGAAGGTTAATTAACTTAAATATGTTAAACCAGTTATTTGAAGCATTTCGATATCGATTGCTTAATGCATATATACAAGAAAGTCGAATTTATACCCAAATATAAAATTGCGGAATTCTTCTAAATGCAGTGCAGTTATACCGCCATGGCTTCATGTCACCTTCGGTAGGTCAAAGAAGGTAATTTTACTTATATATGTTAAACTAATGATTTGAAGCATTTCGCTATCGATTGCTAAATGTGTATATACAAGAAAATCGAATTCATACCTAAATATAAGACTACGGAATTCTTCCAAATGTACTGTCGTTATGCCGCCATGGCTCTTTATCAACTTCAATACGTTAAAGAAGGTTAATTAACTTAAATATGTTAAACTAAGGATTTGAAGCATTTCGATATCGCTTGCTAAATGTGTATATACAAGAAAATCGAATTTATACCTAAATATAAGATAACTGAATTCTTCTAAATGCACCGCCGTTATGCCGTTAAGGCTTTATGTAGACTTCAGTGCGTTAAAGAAGTTTTATTAACTTAAATTTGTTAAACTAATGATTTGAAGCATTTCGATATCGATTGCTGAATGCGATATACAAGAAAATCGACTTTATACCTAAATATAAGATTACGGAATTCTTCTACATGCACTGTCGTTATGCCGCCATGGCTTTATATCAACTTCAATACGTTAAAGAAGGTTAATTAACTTAAATATGTTAAACTAATGATTTGAAGCATTTCGATATCGATTTCTAAATGCATATATACAAGAAAGTCGAATCTATACCCAAATATAAAATTGCGGAATTCTTCTAAATGCAGTGCAGTTATACCGCCATGGCTTCATGTCACCTTCTGTAGGTTAAAGAAGGTAATTTTACTTATATATGTTAAACTAATGATTTGAAGCATTTCGCTATCGATTGCTAAATGTGTATATACAAGAAAATCGACATTATACCTAAAGATAGGATAACGGAATTCTTCCAAATGCACTGACGTTATTCCGCCATGGCCTTATGTTAACTTCAGTTAGTTAAAGAAGGTTTATTAACTCAAATATGTTAAACCTGTTATTTGAAGCATTTCGATATCGATTGCTTAATGCATATATACAAGAAAATCGACTTTATACCTAAATATAAGATTATGGAATTCTTCCAAATTACTGTCGTTATGGCGCCATGGCTTTATTTCACCTTCAATACGTTAAAGATGGTTAAGTAACTTAAATATGTTAAACTAATGATTTGAAGCATTTCTGTATCGATTTCTAAATGCATATATACAAGAAAATCGACTTTATACCTAAATATAAGATTACGGAATTCTTCCAAATTACTGTCGTTATAGCGCCATGGCTTTATTTCACCTTCAATACGTTAAAGATGGTTAATTAACCCTTATATGTTAAACTAATGATTTGAAGCATTTCGATATCGATTGTTAAATGTGTATATACAAAAAAATCGACTTTATACCTAAATATGAGATTACGGAAATCTTCTACATGCACTGCCGTTATGCCGCCATGGCTTTGTGTTAACTCCAGTGCGTTAAAGTAGGTTCGTTAACTTAAATATGTTAAACTAATGATTTGAAGCATTTCGATATCGATTGGTAAATTAGTATATACAAGAAAATCGACTTAATACCTAAATATAAGATTACGTAATTCTTCTAAATGCTTTGCCGCTATGCCGTTAAGGCGTTTGTAGATTTCAGTAAGATAAAGAGGGTTAATTAACTTAAATATGTTAAACTAATGATTTGAAGCATTTCGATATCGATTGCTAAATGTGTATATACAAAAAAATCGAATTTATACCTAAATATAAGATGTTATGCCGCCATGGCTTTGTGTAAACTTCAGTGCGTTAAAGTAGGTTTGTTAGCTTAAATATGTTAAACTAATGATTTGAAGCATTTCGATATCGATTGCTAAATGAGTATATACAAGAAAATCGACTTCATACCTAAATATAAGATTACGGGATTCTTCCAAATGTACTGTCGTTATGTCGCCATGGCTTTATATCACCTTCAATACATTAAAGAAGGTTAATTAACTTAAATATGTTAAACTAATGATTTGAAGATTTTCAAAATTGACTGCTAAATGCATATATACAACAAAATCGACTTTATACCTAAATATAAGATTACGGAATTCTTCCAAATGTACTGTCGTTATGCCGCCATGGCTTTATATCAACTTCAATACGTTAAAGAAGGTTAATTAACTTAAATTTGTTAAACTAATGATTTGAAGCATTTCGATATCGATTGCTAAATGTGTATATACAAAAAAATCTAATTTATACCTAAATATGAGATTACGGAATTCTTCTACATGCACTGCCGTTATGCCGCCATGGCTTTGTGTTAACTTCAGTGCGTTAAAGTAGGTTCGTTAACTTAAATATGTTAAACTAATGATTTGAAGCATTTCGATATCGATTGGTAAATTAGTATATACAAGAAAATCGACTTAATACCTAAATATAAGATTACGTAATTCTTCTTAATGCTTTGCCGCTATGCCGTTAAGGCGTTTGTAGACTTCAGTAAGATAAAGAGGGTTAATTAACTTAAATATGTTAAACTAATGATTTGAAGCATTTCGATATCGATTGCTAAATGTGTATATACAAGAAAATCGACTTTATACCTAAATATAAGATTACGGAATTCTTCTAAATGCACTGCCGTTATGCCGTTATGGCTTCATTTTAATTTCAGTTCGTTTAAGAAGGTTTATTAAATTAGATTTGTTACACCAGTTATTTGAAGCATTTTGAAATCGATTGCTTAATGCATATATACAAGAAAATCGACTTTCTACCTAAATATAAGTTTACGGAATTCTCCTAAATGCACTGCCGTTATGCCGTTATGGCTTTATGTTAACTTCTGTTCGTTAAAGAAGGTTAATTTACTTAAATATGTTAAACTAATGTTTTGAAGATTTTCGAAATCGATTGCTAAATGCATATATACAAAAAAATCGACTTTATACCTAAATATAAGATTACGGAATTCTTCAAATGCACTGCCGTTATGCCGTTAACCCTCTAGTGCATATGCCTGCCTACAGACGGGGTGTTTTCAAAATCAGATATAAAATATTTCTTTTAATATTAAAATTCGGATTTTTTTTCAAAAGAACGCTTAAAGTTCAACTTACGTAATGGTTTTTTCAGATTGGCAATACTACTTCTAGTTTTGACGTACTGTCAATTTGAAGTGACAGATTAGCACTTTCCCGCCAATTTAATTATTTTTGCAATCAACACAATTTTCTGAACAACAAGAAATATAAATTCTTGTGTCGTTTCAAGTTGAAAAAAATACTTACGGGTGTGGAATTTTGTGCTCTTTATGATAGTGTTCGATTTATAATAAAAAAACTAATAGCAGGTGAGTAAATTCGAAAATATTGAACTCCGCCTTGAGGCGGACTCATGCATTGCGCTGCCTACCTTTTTCAAGTAAAATGAAATATTTGTGATACAATTGAAAATTTTTCTTATTTTATTATTGAATAATAATCAGATATGTCGCGTTATTCTAAGACCCATATGACGGATGAAGAAATTCGACAATATTTCGAAGAGTCGCAATTGGTAACTGATACTTCCGACAATGAATGCGATTTTGATAGTGACGATTCTGATATGGATCCAACCTACTCACTACCGGAAAATGATACGATCATTGATGCAATGCTAAACTCCTCAGAAATGATGCGAAACGCAATCGAATGCAGTTTGAATGTGACAGACTTTGAAGAAAATGCTGAAATAATTGAGCTGCCACCGATTCCTCCATTGCCTGTTTGTGACGTTACTTCTAGTGTATTCTTACCGTCGACAGTGACACGTTCTGTGCACAAAGCATTAGAATCGCAAGAAAAAATCGGAGTCCTACCAGCTGCAAGTGATTTGAGAAACGATATGAGTGCGATAAGATCGATTCTTTGGAAGAAGAAAAAACTTCAGCTGAGTGTTGCAGATTTGGCTTTTCAAGGCCAGGACATGCCGGATTTTTTAAAATGTTTAAAAACACCTTACGACTGCTTTGCATTTTTTGTGACCGAAGACTTTCTGAAGGTAATTTCTAATATATAACAGTTTATTAAATTTTTAATAAAAATTTTGCAGGCAATAGCCTTACAGATGAACTTGTATGCCAAGCAAAAAGATATATCTTCAAAGTTTTGTATCGATCACCAAGAGCTGCGTAAGTTTTTGGGAATATTGTTGTTTACGTCTGTTTATCGCTTTCCTAACAGTCGCTCATATTGGGGACAATACGGATTAGATCCGATACGTTTATCCATGACATGCAATCGATTTGAAGAAATTAGAAACCACTTGCATTTCAATAATGATGCGTCTCGTATAGAGAAAGGTCAACCTGGTTATGACCTCTTGTATAAAATAAGGCCGCTAGTAAAACATTTCAACCAACGTTTTTCTTCAGTTCCAATGCGGCAGAGACTTTGCGTTGATGAGCAAATGTGTGCCACGAAAATGAGTGGAAACCCAGTGAGGCAATATATGCCAGCAAAACCTCACAAATGGGGAGCGAAACTATTCGTGATTTGCGATTCCTTTGGATATTCGTATTCCTTTGAAGTTTATTGTGGCGCCGGCGATAAAAAAATTTTTGCCAAATTGTCCAGATCTTGGTGCTGCATCCAATGTTGTAGTTAGGTTGTCACAAGTCATACCAAACAATGCCAATCATATTATTTACTTTGACAACTTTTATACCTCATTGGGATTGCTATTATATATGAGAAGTCGCGGAATTCACAGTTTAGGTACAGTGCGAGGAAATCGAGTACCAAATATAAAACTTTCCACAGACGCAGAGCTGCAATCAAAAAAAGTAGCACGTGGGTATAATGAAGAATACGTGGGAAGTGTTTTTGGAGTAGACATAAGCAGCGTTTTGTGGTACGACACAAGAGCAGTTCGTCTGTTATCCACCTACGTAGGAACAGATGCAATTGTACATAATGAAAGTTCATATTCCTTAAAGGCAAATCGTTGGGATCGAAAATTGAAACAAAATGTTGAGGTGGATTGTCCAGCTATTGTGAAAGAATACAACCAGCATATGGGTGGTGTGGATTTGGTTGACGGATTGATTGGTCGATACCACATAAAAATGAAAACCAGAAAATGGACAAATAAATTATTTTACCACATGCTGGACGTGAGTATGGTGAATGCATATTGTCTTTATAACCGACTAAATAAGGACGTCCTAAAGTGTAAACTTCCTGACTTCAGATCAGAAGTGGCAGAAACACTTTGTTTGATTGGTTCGACAAAACCTGTAAAACGTGGTCGTCCATCGTCTTTAACACCTCCACCAAAAGCTAAAAAGACGTATCACCTATCAGAAAATATAAGATACGATCAAATAGGACACTGGTGTAAGTTTTTGGACCGCTCAGGCAAAAAAATGTGCAAATTTCGTGGATGCAAATCAGAAACTCAGGCATTTTGCATTAAATGTAAAATTAATTTATGCAATTCAACGGCAAAAGATTGTTTTTTCAAATATCACAATAAAGAAGAAATGAAAACATAAATTTATATGAACAATAAGGGTTAATGCATAGGTCCGCCTTGAGGCGGGATTTTTATTTTACCTGTAAAAGGTACACAAATTGACAAAACGAAAAACTAACATCAGATTCGTCTTCACAGACCTGAATATAGTCTAATATAAAAATCACAGTCGAAACAAAAATTCATGCATTAGAGGGTTAAGGCGTTTGCAGACTTCAGTAAGATAAAGAGGGTTAATTAACTTAAATATGTTAAACCAGTTATTTGAAGCATTTCGATATCGATTGCTTAATGCATATATACAAGAAAATCGACTTTATACCTAAATATAAGATTACGGAATTCTTCCAAATTACTGTCGTTATGGCGCCATGGCTTTATTTCACCTTCAATACGTTAAAGATGGTTAATTAACTTAAAAATGTTAAACTAATGATTTGAAGCATTTCGATATCGATTTTTTTAAAGCATATATACAAGAAAATCGACTTTATACCTAAATATAAGATTACGGAATTCTTTCCCAAAATTTCTGTCGTTATGGCGCCATGGCTTTATTTCACCTTCAATACGTTAAAGATGGTTAATTAACTTAAATATGTTAAACTAATGATTTGAAGCATTTCTATATCGATTTCTAAATGCATATATACAAGAAAATCGACTTTATACCTAAATATAAGATTACGGAATCCTTCCAAAATTTCTGTCGTTATGGCGCCATGTCTTTATTTCACCTTCAATACGTTAAAGATGGTTAATTAACTTAAATATGTTAAACTAATGATTTGAAGCATTTCTGTATCGATTTCTAAATGCATATATACAAGAAAATCGACTTTATACCTAAATATAAGATTACGGAATTCTTCCAAATTACTGTCGTTATAGCGCCATGGCTTTATTTCACCTTCAATACGTTAAAGATGGTTAATTAACCCTTATATGTTAAACTAATGATTTGAAGCATTTCGATATCGATTGTTAAATGTGTATATACAAAAAAATCGACTTTATACCTAAATATGAGATTACGGAAATCTTCTACATGCACTGCCGTTATGCCGCCATGGCTTTGTGTTAACTCCAGTGCGTTAAAGTAGGTTCGTTAACTTAAATATGTTAAACTTATGATTTGAAGCATTTCGATATCGATTGGTAAATTAGTATATACAAAAAAATCGACTTAATACCTAAATATAAGATTACGTAATTCTTCTAAATGCTTTGCCGCTATGCCGTTAAGGCGTTTGTAGATTTCAGTAAGATAAAGAGGGTTAATTAACTTAAATATGTTAAACTAATGATTTGAAGCATTTCGATATCGATTGCTAAATGTGTATATACAAAAAAATCGAATTTATACCTAAATATAAGATGTTATGCCGCCATGACTTTGTGTAAACTTCAGTGCGTTAAAGTAGGTTTGCAAACTTAAATATGGTAAACTAGTGATTTGAGGCATTTCGATATCGAGTGCTAAATGAGTACATACAAGAAAATCGACTTCATACCTAAATATAAGATTTCGGGATTCTTCCAAATGTACTGTCGTTATGTCGCCATGGCTTTATATCACCTTCAAAATAATAAGGTTAATTAACTTAAATTTGTCAAACTAATGATTTGAAGATTTTCGAAATCGACTGCTAAATGCATATATACAACAAAATCGACTTTATTCCTAAATATAAGATTACGCAATTCTTCCAAATGTACTGTCGTTATGCCGCCATGGCTTTATATCAACTTCAATACGTTAACGAAGGTTAATTAACTTAAATTTGTTAAACTAATGATTTGAAGCATTTCGATATCGATTACTATATGTGTATATACAAGAAAATCGACTTAATACCTAAATATAAGATTACGTAATTCTTCCAAATGCTTTGCCGTTATGCCGTTAAGGCGTTTGTCGATTTCAGTAAGATAAAGAGGGTTAATTAACTAAAATATATTTAACTAATGATTTGAAGCATTTCGATATCGATTGCTAAATGTGTATATACAAGAAAATCGACTTTATACCGAAATATAAGATTACGGAATTCTTCTAAATGCACTGCCGTTATGCCGTTATGGCTTCATTTTAACTTCAGTTCGTTTAAGAAGGTTTATTAACTTAGATATGTTACACCAGTTATTTGAAGCATTTTGAAATCGGTTGCTTAATGCATATATACAAGAAAATCGACTTTCTACCTAAATATAAGTTTACGGAATTCTTGCAAATGTACTGTCGCTATGCCGCCATGGCTTTTTATCAACTTCAATATGTTATAGAAGGATAATTAACTAAAATATGTTAAACTAATGTTTTGAAGATTTTCGAAATCGATTGCTTAATGCATATATACAAAAAAATCGACTTTATACCTAAATATAAGATTACGGAATTCTTCAAATGCACTGCCGTTTTGCCGTTAAGGCGTTTGCAGACTTCAGTAAGATAAAGAGGGTTAATTAACTTAAATATGTTAAACTAATGATTTAAAGATTTTCGAAATCGATTGCTAAATGCATATATACAACAAATTCGACTTAATACTTAAATATAAGATTACGGATTTCTTCTACATGCACTGCCGTTATACCGCCATGGCTGTGTGTTATCTTCGGTTTAAAGTAGGTTTTTTAACTTAAATATGTCAAACTAATGATGTGAAGCATTTCGATATCGATTGCTAAATGAGTATATACAAGAAAATCGAATTTATACCTAAATATAAGATTACGGAATTCTTCTACATGCATTGCCGTTATGCCGTTAAGGCGTTTGAAGACTTCAGTAAGATAAAGAGGGTTAATTAACTTAAATATGTTAAACTAATGATTTGAGGCATTTTGATATCGATTGCTATATGTGTATATACAAGAAAATCGACTTTATACCTAAATATAAGATTACGGAATTCTTTTAAATGCACTGCCGTTATGCAGTAAAGGCTTCATGTTAACTTCTGTTCGTTAAAGAAGGTTTATTGACTTAAGTATGTTAAACTAATGATTTGAAGACTTTCGAAATCGATTGCTAAATTCACATGTACAAGAAAATCTTCTTTATACATAAATATAAGATTACGGAATTCTTCCAAATGTACTGCCGTTATGCCGCCATGGCTTTATATCAACTTCAATAAGTTAAAGAAGGTTAATTAACTTAAATATGTTAAACTAATGATTTGAGGCATTTCGATATCGATTGCTAAATGTGTATATACAAGAAAATCGACTTTATACCTAAATATAAAATTACGAAATTCTCCCAAATGCACTGCCGTTATACCGTTTTGGATTTATGTAAACTTCAGTAAGATAAAGAAGGTTAATTAACTTAAATATGTTAAACTAATGATTTGAAGCATTTCGATATCGATTGCTAATTGCGTATATACAAGAAAACCGACATTATACCTAAATATAAGATTACGGAATTCTTCCAAATGCACTGCCGTTATTCCGCCATGGCTTTATGTCAACTTAAATACGTTAAAAAAGGTTAATTAATTTAAATATGTTAAACTAATGAGTTGAAGCATTTCGATATCGCTTGCTAAATGTGTATATACAAGAAAATCGACTTTATACCTAAATGTAAAATTACGAAATTCTCCCAAATGCACTGCCGTTATACCGTTTTGGATTTATGTAAACTTCAGTAAGATAAAGAAGGTTAATTAACTTAAATATGTTAAACTAATGATTTGAAGCATTTCGATATCGATTGCTAAATGCATATATACCAGAAAATCTACTTTATACCTAAATAAAAGATTACGGAATTCTTTCAAATTACTGTCGTTATGGCGTTAAGGCTTTATTTCACCTTAAATACGTTAAAGATGGTTAGTTAACTTTAATATGTTAAACTAATGATTTGAAGCATTTCGATATCGATTGCTAAATGTGTATATACAAGAAAATCGACTTTATACCTAAATATAAGATTACGGAATTCTTCCAAATGTACTGTCGTTATCCCGCCATGGCTTTAAATCAACTTCAATACGTTAAAGAAGGTTAATTAACTTAAATATGTTAAACTAACGATTTGAAGCATTTCGATATCGCTTGCTAAATGTGTACATACAAGAAAATCGACTTTATACCTAAATATAAGATAACGGAATTTTTCTACAGGCACTGCCGTTATGCCGCCGTGGCCTTATGCCAACTTCATGGCTTTATGCCAACCTACTTTAACGCACTGAAGTTAACACAAAGCCTTGGCGGCATAACGGCAGTGCATGTAGAAGAATTCCGTTATGAAATATTAAGGTATAAAGTCGATTTTCTTGTATATACTCATTTAGCAATCGATTTCGATCTTCAAATCATAAGTTTAACATATTTAAGTTAATAAAGCTTCTTAAACGCACCGAAAATAACATAAAGCCATGGCGGCATAATGGTAGTGCATTTAAAAGAATTCCGTTAGCTTATATTTAGGTATAAAGTCGATTTTGTTGTGTATATGCATTAAGCAATCGATTTTGAAATACTTCAAATCATTAGTTTAACATATTTAAGTTTATTAACACTCTTTATTTTACTGAAGTTAACACAAAGCCTTGGCGGCATAACGGCAGTGCATGTAGAAGAATTCCGTTATGAAATATTAAGGTATGAAGTCGATTTTCTTGTATATACACAGTTAGCAATCGATATCTAAATGCCTCAAATCATTAGTTTAACATATTTAAGTTAAATAACCCCCTTTATCTTACTGAAGACTACAAACGCCTTAACAGCATAACGGCAGTGCATGCAGAAGAATTCCGTTATCATATATTTAGGTATAAAGTCGATTTTCTTGTACATACACATTTAGCAATCGATATCTAAATGCCTCAAATCATTAGTTTAACATATTTAAGTTAAATAACCCCCTTTATCTTACTGAAGACTACAAACGCCTTAACAGCATAACGGCAGTGCATGCAGAAGAATTCCGTTATCATATATTTAGGTATAAAGTCGATTTTCTTGTACATACACATTTAGCAATCGATATCGAAATGCCTCAAATCATAAGTTTAACATATTTAAGGTAATTAACCCTCTTTATCTTACTGAAGTCTACAAACGCCTTAACGGCATAACGGCAAAGCATTTAGAAGAATTACGTAATCTTATATTTACGTATAAAGTCGATTTTCTTGTATATACACATTTAGCAATCGATATCGAAATGCTTCAAATCATTAGTTTAACATAGTTAAGTTAGTTAACCTTCTTAACCGTAATGAAGGTGATATAAAGCCATAGCGGCATAACGACAGTGCATTTAGAAGAATTCCCTAATCTTATATTTAGGTATAAAGTCGATTTTGTTGTACATACGCATCTAGTAATCCATATCGAAATTCTTCAAATCATTAGTTTAACATATTTAAGGGAATTAAACTTCTTTAACGTATTGAAGTTGATATAAAGGCATGG